>QKWP01000915.1:58539-121220 GCA_003550325.1 Gigaspora rosea | reverse complement strand
GCAAATAAAATTTATATAGATATGTTCCTTATAATTTCGTCTATTCAAAAAAAGTATCAAATAATTTCGTCTTTCAAGTAAAATAGGTCAAAAACAATTTCGTCTTCAAATTTTAATTTCAGGTTTTAGAACCCGAAACAATTTCATCCTCATGTATAGTTACCAGAATCCACGCACTTTTTAACTAAACAAAAGAAATGAATATAAGAGTCAATTGTCTTGTGACAGATTCTGCTGAATCTTATGCAGCAGCACGTCGTTTTTTGAGACGTAAAATACGCGATAAGGTGTTCATTCCTTGCTTTGCGCATCAAGTGAATTGTTGTGTTAGAGAAATATTTAAAGAGTCAATAGTATTCAAAAATACAAGCAAACGTGCACTTCGTATTGTCTCATTTTTTCATCATTCTGTATATTTTACTGCCAAACTTCGAAATGAACAAATGAGTGTTTTAAAAAAATAAATTAATTTTGTTACTCCGAGTTTAACAAGATAGAATAGTTATTATAAATGTTTTGATAGTATTTTAAAAAATAAACACCCATTAAAAGTAAGTTAATTGATTAAATTTTAAATTTTTTTTAAAATTATTACGGATTTGTTTTTTTTCATTTTTTTTAGACTCTTGTCACCAAAGCCTTAGACAATGATTTAAAGCTTCCAACTGAAATCAAGATTGCTGTTAACCGTGATTCTTTTTGGAATTCTCTTACAACATTACATAAAATACTTCATTCTTTTTGTGGATCTCTTGATCTTATGCAACGTAATAAAGCACGTCTTCATAATGTTTTATATACCTTCGGTTTTTTTATGCAAATATACAAAGAACTTGAAGAATCTCAATTTCAAACAAAAATAATTGAAAGACTTGAAAAAAGGTGGGCCACATGAGGAAGTGCTACATGGGAACAACCGTTGCTCATTCTTTCTTTCGTTCTTCATCCTCAATATAAATTAAATTATTTTAATCAAACTCAACGACATATTAACTTTACTTACATGGGAGCATAGTTATCGTATTATTATAAAGTTTGGTTTGATATTGAACCTGACTGTTTGCTTCATGAGTTTGAACTTTACAAACAACAAAGGTATCCTTTTTCTGAAAAAACCTTTAACCAATTTAAAGGAGATATAGTTCTTTAGTGGTCTTATAATTCTGGTGCTGACCAGAACTGTGTCATGTTGCATGCCAATTATTTGGCATATGTGTTACAACTGCTTCTGTTGAAAGGCTTTTTTCAACAATGGGTTTTTTACATTCTCTGTTAAGAAGTAAATTAAAGGTAAATTTAATTTTAAATTATAAAATTTTAATATATTAAAATTTTTTTAGATAGGATAAAAAAGTTGTTGCAATGAGTCAACTCCGTGCAGAAATTTTAAGAGCTCATAAAAAAAAGAACAAACCCAATTCTAGTTAATCGGATGACTCTTCCTCTGCTTCACTTTCCTCCACTTCACTTTCCTCCGCTTCACTTTCCTCTGCTTCACTTTCCTCTGCATCACTCTTCTCTGCATCACTTTCCTCCACTGCTTCTGTCTCTACTAGCTCACAATTTAACCAAGACCAAGTATTTGAAGAGATTAATACGGATGATATAAATGAGGAGATTACTTCAAAATTCAACTGGAATGTTGCTATAAGCGAATGTGAAGAATCATTAATCGATAAAGAATTTGAAGAAGAACAAGATGATCTTGATATTGCTGATATAGATTTTCTTGATTTAGAAACTCATCCTGCCGAAAATCAAGCTGCTAAGTGGAAATTACACGATTTGTTTTTACCCAATTTATCTTTTCTATTTGAATAAATATATTTTGAATTGTATAGAAAAGTTAGCGATTGTTTAACATATATGGTCATATATGCGATATTGTGAAAAAAAGGTTAAATAGGGGAAAAAAATATATATATTAAATAGCAGAATTTTAAATAAAGTTATCAATTTGTTAAACGTATAAAATTTTAAAGTAAAAAAAAAAAATATATACTTCTGAATTTAACGGAAAAAAGCAATTGGTTACTTTCTTTGCTTAATAAATCGTTTTAAGTTTAGTTCGCTTTTAATAAATTACCTTTGATCTAATGCATGATTTGATTGGTTAATAATCATTCATATGTTCATATGTCTGGTCCAATGTTTATTGCTTTTGATTGGACAATTCGGACACTACCTTTTGGACAGATTTCTATTGTCCGAATTCCATTAATGCCAACCCTGCTTATACTTGCTGGCAAAACCCGGACAAATTCCTAATAATAAAAAAACAATTGCTATTTATAAAAGATTAAATCAAATAAATGATTTTAATATTTTGTAAATATATTATTTATAACTATAAGAATATATACAATTTGTTTAAATAAAGATTATTAATAAAGTTTTTGAAATATTAGTTATGCTAGAATTTGGGATTTGGGATTTGGGATGACGGACAAATCCCAAACTATAGTAAGTCGGGATTTTGCCAACATGTATAACCCTGCTATTAAGGGTAGAGTATACATAGATCAATTTTCATATGATCTTGATGGCAAAAAATTTTTTTTTAAAATTAAAGAAAATTTTATTAAGTAAATTATTTTAAAATTTATTATAAAAATTGTAGAGTAGGTATTTGTGATTCTAATGATAGTAAAATTATTAAAATTGGTTAGATATTCACTAAGTTAAAGATTGGATATTGATTTTTTGTTTACAAAAATCACATGATAATCACATGATCTAACCAATCAAAATTAATGATTTTGTGTATTGCAACAAATTTGAAGCCACTGCGGCAAACTTTATGATATATACAAGTGTACTTTTTTAAAATAATTTGTTTATTAAAATTTATATCTTTAGAAAAAGCATATTTTTAATCTACAAAATATAAGATTTTGAAAAAAATTAATTGCATTCTCGAAAATTTTTATTAGTGGCACATTTTTATTCTCCATATAAGGTCTTGATTTGCCATACATATTATATGAAAATTGATCTACATATACTCTACCCTTAACTTATTTAGTCATGTTTTGAAGGTTTCATTTTAAAAAAGTGCTTCAGAAAGCATTTGAAGTTTAAAGCGAAAATGTATGTATCTGAATTTATAAAAATGTTAATATCTTTATGAGTTTTTAATATTTTTCATAAAATTTGAAATTCTATTAGTTGATAATATGCACTACAAGTCTTTTTATAATTTTTTTTTAGTTAGCATAGTAAAATTTCTTGTAAATCATCACCGAGCAGTAGGTTATTTTAAAAAAACAAAAAAATATAGTACAAAGAAGCTGCATTAAAATTGTTTACAGGAACTTTTATCAAAAATTTCTCTATGAGTTCTTGACCAAATTTGATAAAAATTTTTTATTTTAATTCTACAAATCCATAGAATTCAAATAAAACATTTTTTATTAAATTTGATTAAAAAACTATAAAGATAATATTAATAAAAGTTTTTAAAAGTTAAAATATTTAAGTGACAAAATCAAATAGCAATTCTTTAATTTTATTAATAAGGCCGTGCAATAAAATTAATTGATTCTCATAACATATTGAGGTTAAATAGCACCCGGGACCCAGTTGTTTTTGTATATGCATAAAAAAATATTATATAGAATTTTTATATAAATATTTTATTTCGAGCATATAAAGTATGAACAGTATCTAATTAAGCAGTAAACACACCACGATCTATATAAACTATACTATCAGAAACTCACATAAATTCAAATTGCATTTATTTTTATTTTATTTTATTTTTCTCTATGATTCATTTATTTATGTATTATTATTTTTATTTTTTTTTATTACTTTTTTCGAATTTATTATTTTTTATTTTTTTTATATTTTTCGATTTTTTATTTTATTTTTTTTTTTGTTTAGTAATCTTGAGATATAACCGATTTATCCCTCACATTCACGTAGCACATTATTCTGGGTAATTTGATATAAGCGAAAATTTATTAGAAAAGAATAGCTAGCTGCGAACATAGCCAATAAGTTGGTTATACTTTTCCAGTAAATTTTCATTATGCCCGATTAACTATTACTAATTGCTATTTGAGTGTTGACAACTTAACTAGCATATATGTCGTACGTACATGGGAACAAAATTATAGTGGACTTAGAATTTATTCCGAATGCACATAGGTTGTAATAAAATTCCAAGTTGATAAAGAATTTTAATTCAATCTAAAAAAAAATAAAGAAATTCTAAATCAATTTATCGAATTAAGCTAATTTAGAATTTAAGTGATTTTAAGATAGAGTTTACTCAATGGCTGAAGGGCATTTATCATATTAAAATTGTATAAAGAATGAGACGAAAACAAATTAATATGTGAAATTTAAATTTTTGCTTAAAGTCTATATATAATAGTGTTTTTGCATTTAGAATTTTTAGATGACAACTACCTAATACTTCATATATATTGTCGATAGGACACACAAATAGGTTTGAATCAACTTTGATAAGTTGAATTGTAGGGCCTGTTGGCGTTCCAAGGTCACGTATAGCGAATTTGATTTTTTGCCCAATAATGATCCTTTTGCATTTCCGATTTTTGTATTTTGCTTGATTTTGTAAAATTATAATGCAAAAATCAAAGTCTTCACGTTTATGTTCTCTGTTAACTGACTTGCTATCAAAATATTTTAAAAATATAAGTGGTCAAATGTATTATGAGATAAGTATGGATAGTCTTGAGGTTCAGTCATTTTTGGATCAAAAGATCAAATTTATCACTTTCATATTCATTTCGAGGATCAAATTTAGAATCAACTTAAGTTGCTTTCAAATTTCACACTATAAATCTGTTTTCACGTATAACATATATAAGTATTATTTTACTGACAATCAAGTTTATTTCATAGATAGTTCATTTAATAAACAGTTCATTTCATAGACAATTTTTTTCACCATAGCTCATTTTACAGAAAATTTTTTATTTATAAATTGTACTATTCTTAGCCTTGTTCAGAACCAATTCTAATGACGAATTAATTTGTCTGTGAAATAAGTAAGCTATTGGTGAAATAAATTGTCTATAAATTAAGAATAAACTGTCTATTAAATGAACTTACCTGCCCATAAAATAACCTTGCCTGGGAACTAATTGTTAGTAAAATAAAGGTGTCATTGGAGCGGTTGTCTACCAAGTAAGCAGAAATGCATAAAGTTGAAATGTGCTATTGGTAATTCTTAATCTTTCATGTCTTTATTTCATTTACTAAATTTACCCTGCTATTCTTGTGGATCAGAATTGCTTGTCTGGTTCAAAATAATAACCAGAAGGTCCAAATACAAATTTATACCATAATCTAATACAAATATATAGTCAAATTGATTACAATAAGTTTTAAATTTAAAAAAAATTTTTTAAATAAGGGCTTTGTCTAGTTGACACAATGACTCTAAAGCTATACTTTACCTTTGATGCAACATAAAGCATGACAACTTACATTTCGTAGCTAACCGGTAAATAGTTTTTTAAATACTTAGGTTAATAAAACTCTATACTCATTATAAAATAAAATAGTAAATATTCATGAGCTTGAGTAACTCATTTTAAAAACTTAGACTTTTTATACTCACGAACTTTTAAGTATTTAGATTAATATACAAGATTAACAAAATGTACTACCAGCTCTTAACTACATAATATTATAGTTTGTGATACATATGACAATCCTAAATACCAAAAAATATATTATTATTATAAAAAAAACATTTTACTTTTTGCAACAAAGTCACCCGGCCGGGTTACGAGAATCAATTATATTTATAGGCATGACCTAAAATAACATTATACCCAAAATTTTATTAATTGATTATAATATTTTGCTCTAATAAAGTATATAAAAATATATTATGCCAATATATTTACTTTTATATTTCTTAAAAATTTAAAAAAAGATGTTTAATTTTTGATTTTTTGATCAAAAAAATCCAAAATTAAGCATCTTTTCTTAAATTTCAAGAAATATAAAAGTAAATATGCCAGTAAAATATATTTTTATATGCTGAACAAATTTTTTTAAAGCACCTGCACTATTTAAATAATAATTTAGTTTTTAGCAAATTACTATAAAACTTAATATAATAAGCAAATTTACTTGATTTTAGAGATACCAAAAACTTTAAAATTTGTGCAGATTAGTTATGACCTATATAAGAGATATCTGGGGTCCTGTAAATATAGATTATTTTTAATAGTGATCATATTGTAATTATATGATATCAGGTGATCAACCAATTAGGATTGTAAACAATATAGATTCAATCAATTAGAATTAATAATTTTTGTACAATCTAAGAAAATTTGGGGTCATTTAAGTTTTTTTTGCCAATATATAAAGGTAGATTTTTTTAAATAAAATAGGGTTTAAAATTTTATTATAACTAATAAAAAGCTTCAAATTATATGCTATGAAATTTTAGAGAATATTGGTTATAATTTTAAAAAGTTTTATTAGAAGCATATATTTGCTTTCTATACAAAATTTTGTTATAAATCATATGAAAATTGATTTACATTTATCCTACCCTTAATTTATTACTAAAGAAAAGTTTACAACCTAATGTATCATGTTGCCTTTTTTAAACCTTTTTCTTTTAGCTTTTCAAATAGAAAAATTTTACTAACAAAAAAAAACAAATACAAAGTATAGAAATTAAAAGAAAAATACAAAAAGAAGAATAACCTCTACCACCTAAGCAAAAAACTAAATTTAAAAGCAAAAAAAAAGTAAAAATAAAAAATATAACTGCACTATTATTCTTGTACTAGACTATAAAAATTATATAGTACTATATAGAAAAACACTTTATGATACTACTATATATACAAAGAAGAAACAAAATATATCTAACACAAATTTGAGAAAAAAATTTCAACATGTGCACTTCCAAATCTCTAATACATTATTTATTGTCGCAGCTGATGCTGAAAACAGCTGATGCCGAAATTTGGGATCTTGATTTGAAACTATAAGCCCTGCTAAAATCTACAAATACTCTTTAAATATCAAATCTTCCCCCAAACCTCACCCTAACCCTATAAGACAAAAATAAAAAAATAACTACAAAAAAATTTTAAAATTTTATATCAAAGTAGGTTAAAATTTTAGCATCAGCCGTTTTCAGCATCAGCTGCAATATTTATTTATTTTATAAGTAGCACCAAAATTTACTCGTGATATCAATTCCAATTAGATAGGTGCATTCCTGATTAAGAAGGAGTAAATACTACCAATCTTTTGAAGGGGTAAGCTGGATTTCCTACTTTTTTGGCGAAATTTTGAAAAGTTCAAAAGGAAGTATGATGGTACTTATATCAAAATTAAAGAAGAGTATATTCAAAATAAAACTCATTTTTTGTTGTTCCTATTGTTTTACCACAGATTACTTTGTTAACAAAGAATCTTTTTGCTCTCCACCAAAATTTTTTATACAAAAGTGCCACCTCCTGCTAGCTATCTTGTAAGAAGACATTTTTGGCTTGCATGCTAAATATACAAAAAAGTTCTTAGAGTAAAAATTGACCTTTATAAAAACTATTTTCTTTATTATTCTATTATATATTAAGTACATACAATACTCTAACAAAAAACTTTTTGTTTTTTTTTGGTAAAAAAATTTGGTTCAAGTGATTGTTAGAAAGAGTTTTTTGAATTCTTCATTAGACAAAACAAAATATTGGGTAGTTAATATAGTATTTAAATTATTAATATATGTCACAGCTGATGCTAAAGTTGGCTGATACTGAAGCTTTGACCTATTTTGATATAAAATTTTAAAATTTTTTTTGGATGTTTTTTTTGCTTTGTCTTATAGGGTTAGGGTAGGATTTGGGTGTGGATTTTATATTTATAGGGTATATGTGGATTTTAGCAGGGCTTATAGTTTCTAATCGAGACCCCTGAGCTTCAGCATCAGCCGTGACAATATATATAGGTGTAAGTCAGTAGAAAAGGGACAAATCATTTTTAATAAAATTTTTTTAATTTTTAAATTTAAATATCTTGACAACTATTTGATCAAATTTGTTAAAAATTTTTATATTTTAATTTTGAAATTATACAGAATTAAAATAAAAAAAAAATTTATTAAATTTATTAAAATAATTGTTAAGATATTTAAGCTTAAAGTCAAGAAAACTTTTACTTAGAAAAAATTTGTCCCTTTTCTACTGACTCACTCCCATATACTAATAAATTATAATTTTGAAATTTTCTATTTTACAATATAATCAACTCTCTCTATTCTGACTAGTGGTTCCTTCTTATATATAAAAATACTCAAAAAGTTTAGTTCTTAAAGAGTTACTATATTGATAATTTGAACTTTATAATAAAATTTACAGAGTTTTATATTTGGATTTGCAGAGTTTATTAATAGTTTAGATTATCCAGGTTGGATTAGAGAGAGGCAACAAAAAAAGTTTACAGTAAGAATTTTTTTAACCAAGATGAATATAATCATATATACTAGTTGCTATAAATTATAGGGCTTTTCTATATATCTCTGGCCAGAGATATATAGCTTATATGTCTCTGGCCTTTTGGGCCAATCAAAGAGCGGTAAAATCACATGATTTAATGTTCATGTGTTGATCCGATTGCTGATGCAAAATCGGACGCGTATCACAGATCTGGATAAATAAGTATAGATCATCTTTGATCTGTTTTTTTATTTATTTTTTTTCACTTGCCTTCGCTTTCTTTGCTTTTCTTGTTAACTAAATTTTTTTTTCTTTTTATCCCATTTATTTAGCTTGTTGTTATCTTTCGTCGTGCCATTGCAGTTGGTGTCGTTGTTGGTGTCGTCGTTGGTGTTGCCGTTGGTGTCGTCGTTGGTGTCGTGTAGTTAGATTTTCCCTGGGTTTGGCATCTTATAGGTGCTCATGTAGGTGGTCTTATGGGTGGTCTTTCGTATTTCTTACGGGTTGACTTTTGTTTTGCCCGATGTTTGGTCTTATGTTTAGGAACTTGGAATCAGCCAGTGAAGTGACTCTGGTAAAGGTTCCTCTTTTTCCTTGTTTTTTTTTTTCTTATTTTCTTTAACCTGTTTTAGGGTTTGTTTTTTTTTAGGTTGCCAGAATATAGAATCTTTACCGTTCGTCATTGGTGTCGTCATTGTTGGTGCCTCTTTTCGCCGCTAATGTCTGTTGGTATCTTTTTTTATTGCTGGCACGTCATCGTTTGTTGGTGTCGTTGTTCGTTGGTGCTTTGGTGAGTCGTTCTTCAGGTCTTTTTCGTCGTTGGTGAGTCGTTCTTTGGTGCCTTTTTTCGTTGCTAGTTTGGTCATTTATTGGAGCCTTGTTTCATCGCTGTGCCGTGCACCTTTTCATCACTTGTCAGTGTTTCCACTTCGTTTACTGATATTGTACCAAGTTGATTTCGGTGGTGCCGTGTTGTGTTATTGCTGTATTTTTCTAGTGTCTTGTATTGCTGTATCGCCGTGTATCGCTGTATTGTTGTATCACCGTATTGCCGTATCGCCATATTACTGTATCGCCGTATTGCCGTATCATGCCATATTCTGCTAAAGGTCTTTAGGGTTAGGGTTAGGGTAAATATTGGAAAATAGAATGTGCCTAGGTTAAAGTTAGGGTTAGGGTAGTAGCACAGGGTTAGTGTAAAAGATAGTAGTTGTCCGGGTTTAGTGTTTAGATAGTAGCGCAAGATTATGTAAGTGTAAATTTAGAATACTATTTGTAAATTATTATAATAAATAAATATGAAATAAATATAAATATATATAAAAAATAAGTATATTAAATCGTTTGGCTTGTGTATTGGTAATTTTAAGATTCAAAGTTTTTTTAATCGGTTCGATCATAGGATACACGTCCAAGTTAGTAAAGTGAGGTTGGATGCCGGGTTACACTAACCCTTTTGACCAACTGATGGTTCGGACATATGTGTCATTTGACCTTCGCTTATTTTGATTGGTCAATAGGCCAGAGATATATAAGTAATATATCTCTGGCCAGAGATATATAGAAAAGCCCTAAATTATATAGTACTAAAGATATTGCTTTATACTGTATAAAAAAAATAAAAAAGCTACAATAATAAATTGTTAGTATAAAGAATATTTATTATAATAAGTATAATAATGTATTTTTTTTTACTTTTAAAAAGTATAAAAAAAAATAATCGCAATATCTTACAAAATCAAGTATCTAATAATAGCTAAATGTATTACATCAAAGATCTAATTTTAAAGATATATTACAACTATAAGAACTCTAAGAAATAATTCTGAAATTTATTAAAATATTTATAATAGAAAAGTATAGCAATTATTTTCTTTTAATAATAGCAAGTTTTTTTTATAAAAGAAACTTTATACATAAAATTGGAGCTTTTTTTTTAATCTCAACTAGTTTCAACTCGTTAAATATATACAACAAAGTACTAAAACTATATATGCAACTATGTAATTATATAAAAAAAAAGAACTAAATTAGAGAAAAAAAAATATAATATCACACTTGATACCTAGTTTTATACTATAGTAGTTACATGGATATAATTTAGTAAATATACTGTATATTAGTACTACTTATATCATCTTAATATTAATATATATTAGTACTACTTATTTTATCTTGATATTAATATATGTTAGTATATACTGGTACTACTTATATTATCTAGATAGATATTAATATAATTACTAATAATTTTCTCTACTAGGATATTTACAAAAAATAAAAAAAGTTTAAACTATAATCTAAAACTATCATTAATTATATAATTTAATATTTTATTTTACAAAAATATATTAAAAAAGCTTAAAATAAGTATAAATTTATTAATATTACAAAATACGTATAATCATAACAATCAGATAAATTAAAAAATTAAAATTTACTAACCTTCAATTTTCTATGCTTATTACAAAAAATTTTTAAATTATAAATTAATAAAACATTTAAATAATACCAATCTATAATAGTACCGTATCTTGATTTATTATTTAATAGATTAAAACATTCCTTAATTGTTTTAGGTAAATATTATTTAGTGCGTAACAAAGATTATTATTAAGTAAAAATACTTGAAAATTTGTACGTATAAGACTATATTTTAACTATCTAGTTTATTTTTCTGCACACATATCCGGATAACAAATAGATTCAAGCGTGATATATTAAAATCGATTTTATTTTCGAGTTGTAACTTTCTTGTACCAAAACTTTCTGAAATTAGCCATAGTTAAGATGCACAAACCAAACCCAACATATTTGAAAATTATAGATCCCTAAATGCATCGATTTCTTTACTTATCATCTTGATTATTTTCGTATTCCCTTTCATTTTCACCAAAAATCTTAAAATTTGATATTCTTTCACATTCTATTTCATTTAAATTATATTTTGACATATCATATTTAATATAACCTTCCTCTTCATCATATTTTGTCCATTCGGTTTCCATCTCTTCTTCAATCGTTTCGCGTAATTCTTGCATAAATTCGGAAATAGACCAAGGATGTAAGAAATGTCGGAGAATAATTGTAAAAAATCGAGCTCTCACTTCATCTCCACAAATAAACTCGATATCTGGATCACGTGAATATAATTCTTGATAAAAGAAATATTGGAGTTGAAGATTTTCTCTTTTCTTTTCATCTGAATATATCAAACTATCAGTGACATTATTCCTGATCCATGTAGGATTTTGAAAAAGACATTCAATTGGTAGTGAACCGGTACAATCCCAAGCAAGGAAACCGGAGATGAAAACCTTGTTATCGATATCACGGTCAAGTAGAATTTTGCTGGCAGTTAATTCAGATGGACATAAAACAAAAGTTTCATCATGATATTTATCAGGGAAATGATTATAGAATAATTCAAATAATTCTCTTTGAATGGGACACCATAATTCTTTGTATTCACCGCCTTGACCATCAAGAAATTTGATTTCTTTATCTAATGCGGCTTGTAAGAAATCTCGAGTAGTTGTGAATGGACCAAAATTAGCATTTTTTGTTTCATCTCTTCCTGATAGCATAAAAACATGAAAGATACATTCATCGACAACTACTTGATCATTATCTTTACTCTTATCTAAATATAGACTTCCTATTTTTGGAAATTGTAGATTTTTTAATTTCATTAAAATATCAATTATTTGAAGTAAGACATCCTGTTTTTCTTCAAATGTAAGATCCGGCCATTCATCACATAAAGGAATACCACGTAAATGTTTCATTATTACAAAATCGGTGCCAACAACATTGTTACTATCATCGTTCCAGTAGTATATCTCAGGAACTGGAATATCAGTATGTTTAGCTACATAATTGATAATGGAAGCCTCACTTTGTAATCTTTTGAAAGTATAAGCCTTAGAATATTTGTGAACTTGGTTGATAGGACATGACAAACGTACAACATATTCAGAACCATCCTTTAAATTTACAAGATAAGGAATTTGGTTGCTTATATTTTGATCTATTCTGAAAATTGAAGAACAAGATTGCTTAAAGAACGTCTCCACAGCTTCTTGTAAGGCATTAAAATTAATAATATCGATACCATCTGTAATATCATAAAGATTTGTATCATCATCATTCATATAAAATGACGACCTATCTTTGGCTGATTGAACACTGCTGGTCTCAATTTCAGAGATATAATCCATGTTAAAATTGAGTTGACCTATTTTTAAACCATCTTCAAAAACTTCAGTATCAAAAGTTTCTTGACTAGTTTGAGGATTATTTTCGACTTTGTTTTTTTCAGAGTTATTAAATTCCATGGCGTTGCAAAAAAATAATAAATGTAGAAATGAACTAAAAAAAAAAAAAAAAAAAAATTAAANAAAAAAAAAAAAAAAAAAAAAAAAAAAAAAAATTAAAGGAAGAAAGAAATTTTACTACCCGAATTAAGTTGTTTATTATGTATCAATTAACGTTAATCTGTACGGCATACAGATCTACTTAGCAACATAATTCATTGTAGTAAATCATTTAAACAAACTTGTTTTATTAATGTATATATTATTTATTATATGCGTAAAAAATAATAAACTGTGTCTAGCAAGGCGAATTAGTCAGGCAATTATCCTTGTTCTCGAGTATCTTGAGTTTAGCTTTACTTGTAAACCAATGACTTAATATTGTTAATTTACAATATTTGTGACACTGTACTAATAAAGATTATTACGTAGTACGCATTTAATATAATAAAGTTTAATTATCTCACGTGTAACGTGCCAATCTAAGTAGGGAATCTCTTATAATTAGTGTAATTTAGAAATAACTTTTTTTAGAATTTTTATAAAACAAAAATTTATATTCTAATTATAACCGACATAAAATTATTTAATTGTTTAGAAATAACATATAATACTACAGTATTGGTAAAGTCTAAAAAGATAATGAAAAAATTACTAAATTATAGGAATTACATTGGGGAACTTACAGTACTTAAACAGACAATTACAGTATTCAAATATTTTGATTAGATATCCATTTCGTAAACATATTTAATGCAGATTTTGGTTGATCGCTTGGAGATTCATGACCAGCGTTATATATTGTAACAAATGTTAAAATATCAGCACATTTGATTTGACCGGCGCTAGTTCCATCGACGTACCATTCTTTCATAGGAGCTGATGAAAATTCAGATTTGTATTCCCAATCAAGATTAAGGGCCATATCCAAACCTCCTTTCCTTTATTTATGTAAGTATTATATAAGTATTAGATAAGTGAGTGATCTATCTATATGTAAATTTCAAACAAAGAAATTAAAAATAATGATTTATATTAATTACCAGTTACAAATCCAGTCGGCATCACCATGATAGATTAAAGTTTTAACACCGTTCTGGAGCAGAAATTCAAGCGTATAACTAAAATCAAGTGGCCTTTTAAAAAAAAAAAAAAAAAAAAAAAATTTTTTTTTCTTAATTATTTTTCTTTAAAATTTGAAATTGAGTTCCTAAAAAATGTACGTACTCTTCATAAGCAAGATTCATGAGAGCTTTTACCGAACATACTAAATATTTTTGTTTATCAGATGCACCAATTGCTTGTAAAACATCAGGTTTAGTGATATAATTCACATAGTCGGGTGAAAGCACATCATTCACTGTGTCAAGCGGTTTTCTAACATCATAAATGCTTAATCCGGCATTAAAAAAGTAAGCGGCATAAGAAGTGGTTGTACCATCACAAACCGTTTGAGCATTTTGACAGTCTGCTACCACTTCTCTTTGATTACATTTTATGGCTAAAGCATAAAAAGAAATTTTTAATAACTTGTTAACTTGTGAATAATAACTTTATAAGAATAGCTTGCTTGTTCGCTTACTTGCTTGTTCGCATTCTGGCCATGCATTATGCATTTGATTAATGATTGTATCATTCACAGTCACATCTGTTAAGATAATAATAGAATGTAAATATAAGTTTACAATTTAGAATATTCAGTAAAAATAATCATAATAAAATATTATAGACTTACATGAATTATTTGCAGCAAATGTTTCAAGAGATTTCCTTTTATAAAAACACAGATATCATATTAATTTTGTTCAAGAAAGAAAAAGAATAGATTTAAAATATTATGTAAGCTTACCATTGAATAAGAGAATTAATTAATGAGTTACCAATTCCAATTGACTCAAGATTTATCTTTTTTTTGCCAGTTTCATTCATTTCAATTATATATTTTGCCAAGGATGTTACTGTTATATAAATCGTTAAATACTTTAAAATAAAGGCATTTATTTAAAGTGGATAAAATTTTATTACCTACCAAAACGACCACCATATGATTCACCAAATATATGAAAATTTAAATTCGAATACTGTGGAAATTTTTTAAAGAAAAGGTGTAAAAACGTGTACATATCCCCAGCAGCCTGTTCAGATGATGTAACATTATATCCATCATCAGAGTAAGAGAATCCTACACCAATTGGCTTAAATAATGTTAATGGAAAAAATTGATTCAAAAAAAAAAGAAAATTTTGATTATATACTGTAATGGTTAAATACCTCATCAAGGAAGATGATATTTGATACATCATTCCAACTATCAACATTTGTGACAGTTGAAGTTCCATTATTTTGGGTTTTACATGGTCCAAGTTCTACGAATAATCCATTCAAGGATGAACAACCAGGACCACCGGTTAACCATAATGTTAAAGGAGCAGTCTCAGGATTGTTACGTGCTTCGAAGAACCAGAAAAACATATGAGAACTAGGACTAATATCAATGTAACCAGAGTACTATTTTTAATCAAGAAAAAAACATGAAACATTATTAAACTATGAACATTGTTGACAAAAAAAAATTATTTTTAATTAGTAGAGATCGCAAACCTGTTTCACGCTATCATCACATAGATTACTCGACACTATCGATGGTGCTGTATATATAAAAATTTACGTATACATTAATATGTAGTTTATCATATTATTTGAAACCCATTTGTACTGTATATACTTACACGAGGAACTTTGACTGCGTGATAAAGGAGCACCGAAAACATTAGTTGTTAAAAATAATGTATAGATAAATAATGGTATTATCGAAATGACCTTAAAAGGTTCAAATAAACGTTTGAAGCATTTCATGTTTTTTTTTTATTTTTTTCTTTATAAATCAAATTAGTAGTAAGTTTATATGATAACTTTTATATTATATTAATAAATGCTTTTTTTCTAAAAACTCTTGATTCAATAAAAACTCCTTGGTGCATTCTCTTTTATTAACTCAAAATTGCTGAATAAAGTAATATTGTCCCATTTAAATATTAAAATTTAAAAATGCATTCTGTCTGTCATTCCCAGTTATATAACTTTTTAAATAACTATTAAATAATGCATATTAAATTACATGCACTATTCTGTCAAGGGTTTTTATGCAATTCTTCATTTATTCTATTAATGACATGCTATATATACGTTATCAAAGTAACTCAAAATGTTTATAGTTTATAACACAGAATTCTATTTAAGAAAAACTTACTTTGTCAGGAAATTTACGATGAAAAAAAGATTATGCCTTAACTTCCAAATGTAGTAAGTAATCACTCAATTCGGTTAGTCTTACGTTCTCCATAATCTTCGAATGCTTTATTGCTACATAAGTGTAAAACACTTACATAAGTATGATATATATCAATAAATATATCAAACATGTTTCAACGTGTGCAGTAAATAAAACTATCCACGTGCTTAATTCTTTTTTATTACTAAATACACATTAGCAGTTTTTAGGTCTTTAGCATTGATGTTAAGACTATTACTATAATTTTCATTTCGGTGATTTTTTTTTTTCTTATCATTGTTTTCTATATTCAGCAATCATTTATTACTGTAAAATTCCGAAATTTCGAATCACATAGGTGGATTTTTTTGAATGGTAAGCAGCTTTCGGATAAAAATCAATATATAGTCAAACCCATTTTTATAAGCTGCAAAGATTAATTTTATATTGGATTAGTATGGTAAGTGTTAATTTTTGGGAAAACTTTTTTTTCGACATATCCAGTTCGTTATAAAGTAAACTTCTAATTTTGCTTCATTATAATTTATAGAAATTAGTCTCGCTATAACTTTTTTAAAAAAAAAATGCTTCGTGAAAATATTCACTTGCATACAGGGTTGGCAATGGGAGCCAATGGAGCTCGCGAATGAAGCTGAAAAACTAATATCCATTGACTCCATTCGGTGCCCCATTGGCTCCATTCGCAGCTCTTGAACTTCATTGAGCTCCATTGCCAACCCTGCTTGCATACTGTGAAATACATATGAGCCTATTTTGGAATTAATAATAACTTTTAAATATACTGGTCTATTTTAAATAATTTTATTACCAAAATAATCTCCTCAATGAGGGAATATTGAGATCCTGTGATTGTATTTTGATGATTTTGGGCTTGTTAGAATCACCTCATTGAGGAGATTATTTTGGTAATAAAGTTATTTAAAATAGATCAGTATATTAAAAGTTATTACTAATTCCAAAAATTTGCCGATATGTGCACATATACGAAAATAGTAATACTATGACATAAATATATGCACATCGATATTTCAATCCATTTTTTTAATTCAGATTCAAAGTTTCATCTGAATCACGCTAACTTTTTTTAAAACGAGCAGGATATTTTAGTATTTTGAAAAAAAAAGTTTTCCGACTTACTATACCTTTACAGCTTGTTATGAAGACGTTTTCATTTACATATGTGCATATGACTTAGGAATATGTGTACATAATATTAGGGTGCGACATTAACTAACTAATAAAAATAGATTATATTCCAATAAATAACATGATACTAGATGTAAATATATAGCGCGTTATTTTCGGGTCGCGGGCGTTATTTTGAGTTGTTTTTTTGAGACGCGATTTTCGGAATAACACTCATACTCGCTATTTCGAGAATTTTACAATGTAATTTACTGTTGAATAGTACTGTAAAACCACTACATTATCATTATTCGCTTTTTCTGCAGCCATAATAAATTTTTTTAACATAATAAATAGTAAAAACAATGATAGATATGTTTGTAATATTCGTGTAAGATTTCGTAGATACAAATAATTTTTTTTTTTTTACAATTTTTTTCAGAATATTATGGAGATTATCTAATATCTGTCACTATCCTAGAAAGTACACTAGAAAATCATATTCTTTCGAAAAACAATAAGAATTTATGATAAATATATGCTATTCACAAGTATATTTTTAATGCACATAAAATTCTGATAAATGCACAAAATACTACAATGATGATAAAGTCTGTTTTTTTTTTCCCATAAAGTTTAAAAATTTAAAAGTTTAAAGTTTTAAAAGTTAATATTAAACTTCGGGGAAACTGTTGACCATCTGAGAGTAACATTACGAACTGCGACGTTCTTCAAACCGGCAAAAGTTTGCTCAAAAGAGTCATTTTTGAATGGTTTATCAAATGGATAACCTAAGTAATTTATAAATAAAATTAATATTATTCAAATTTTCTGTAACAATTTATGCTAATGTTTAGTTTACGAAACTTACCCATTCTACGAGCATCGGGATATGATTCATCCCATTGTTGTGATCCTATGAAAGAGTTTCAAGATATTAGAAAAAAAAACTTTCAATGTAAAAGAATTCTCTTAAGACTCATTATTTACCACAGAAACTTAAACTTCCACATTTTTTATTGAACGCTTCGGTTTAACCGTATCTTTAACACCATCAGTAATCATAACGAATAATTTACATTTCAAGCCTTGCTTATTACCGCGTGGCGAATGGCCATCCACAATCGCAGAAATATGCTTCGGATTGTTGGTCTTCGCTTAAACTTTCTGTTTCCAATCGTTTTTCGATCGTTATAGCAGTTGTGTCCATTTGTTCTGGAGTTTTTTGTGCAGGTTTTCTAATTACCACTGATTCATCACAATTCTGGGAAAATACTGCCTTTTCATTTGGTTTTAATGTTTGTCTAATCTTGTCAAGTTCAATCCAACGAACTCGAGAGTTGATAAGTTCTTCGGGTGCAAGGAAAACACGTATGGTAATATCAACATTCTTTTGATAAAATATATCGATATGAATATATGAATTAAAATTAATTCAGCAAAGGCTAGTTCTAATATATGTACTTGAGAAATTATACCTTATTTGTCGTGTTTTGGACTCGGAAGAAATAGAAATATTCACGTGGATATAAATAGTTAATAACTTGAGTACTATTATCTACTATTATCATCTTCTGTCCAGATAAAGTTCCTGGTTTTCATTTCAGTTTGGAGTTCATCGGTTACAACAGGATTACTCGAAACATCTGCATCAAAATTAGCGTTCCCAAATGCGTTTTGAGCATAACTGAGCCAACTATCTGCATTTCCATTTTTATCTAAACCAAGCAATTTGTCTTTCCAAGCCAAAATAATATCACTACTTCTGATAATAACTGGTGGTGTATCAGAAAAATCGTAGGGTGCTTGTTTACTTTGCCACCTAGAGTAAACGTCGTCAATGTGACGATGCCATCTCCAAATACAGGATCACGACATGCGGTTCGTGGGTCAACCATGACACCAGGTGGAGTATTTTGACCTAAAAAAATATTTTAAAATCTTAATACACGTACGATTTACATAAAATATAAAAAGAGACATACTTACTATTCGCTCCATTTGGAGTCATTATATATGCTCTAAGGTTTATACAATTTTGAATTAAAGAATGAGCTTGTAAATTTTGAAAGTATCGAATTTAAATTAATTAAATTCTCAACATACAACATAACATGCCCGGTGTTATGTAGGGTCGTCTCAAGAATATTTCCATATCTATTTGCTGATTCGTCATCTTGACCGAAAGTTACTTCACCTTTTCCTTCAATACCATCATATAGCTGTTGTCTATAATTCAATAGAGTGGAAACCTTTGGTCCATTACCAGCTAAATTTATAAATCAAGATTTATTATACTTTGATCATACAAATAATAATACAAGTATAGTACTGTAAATACCCAAATCTGTAAGTTGTAGGTGTAAAATGTAAAATAGTAGCATTTGAGTCGTCATTGGGATCATATACTAAATCAGAATCGGGATTATATGATTCAGGGATATGCTCAGAATAGTCGGAGAATGCTTTAACTGGTTGAAGACCGACTGCAATGCGTTCAACATCATATCTATTATAAAAGATAAATTTTTGTGATGGTTTTAACTAATAGATTTGTATGAATGATAAGGTGATGAGCATATAGTATTTACCTAGCCAACATCTGTCTATGCATAAATGCAAAGTTTTCACCTTCACGATCCTTGCTTACACCATTAACGGGAAAAGCAGGGAACACAATATGCCAACGTTCATGATGTTCGTTTAATTGAGGATCTTCTCTCCACCAATCAATGGAGGATTTGTTGTTGTTGGTGTTGGAGCACCAGCAACGGCATTTACTAATTTAGGTACAGTAATATGAGGAGCACGTTGACCTAATGGTGGAATTTTAAGGTTTCTTCTACGAGCCTCAGGATCATGGACAACCCAAACCATAAGAGCGTAACGAACTAATTCCGGATCATATTGCTCAGCGTCTTGTTGCGCTTGAGCCATTACTTTTGCTATTGGATCGTCGGAAGCATTCTCTCTCGAGATACGAAAATAATTGTCACTCAAAATTTGGGCTTGTCTTAACTGATCGAGTGAATCCAAAGTGGTTTCCTCGTTGATCTGTTGAAAAAAATAAAAAATAAAATTTTAACAAACAATTTTAAATATTGGCAAAGATATCGTTATATGAAATTATTATAAACCTTGTACATTCCTGAAATTCCTCGGGACAGATAGAAATCCGTTAATAAGGTTTTGATGGGCATGTGCCATTGTCGAGTATATTGTTTTTTTTATGGAGGTCAATAAAGGACTGGAAAACAGGGAGAACAAATTGGTATCCTTTTTATGCAAAAGGACTTGTGCGTATAATGCATTATTGTCATTGATCAATTTCTCACAATTCGCGTCAATATAACTCAATCTGAATATGTACAGTATTCATATCGCAAATAAGTAACCTTTATTGATACAATATTCTCACGTTACAGATTATATCTACTTTTAGATTATCATTGAAAGTACAGTATAAACCATTTTCAAAACAAACAAGCGAATTTAAAATCCTGTCCTTAGATGCACAAGACTCAATGATCACCCAAGAATTAGTGTGAGATCAAATAGAAAATTAGAAAAAAAAGAAGAGAATTTTATCTAATATTATTGAATTAGAGATTCGGTTCGAAATTTTCGATTTAAAAAGAGACAGTACTACATAATATATAGTAGTATTATCTTAATTCGTGAGTATGTTGATATGAGATCTAACGTGAATATGATTAAGAGCGTATGAATCTAGTGGATTTGGAAAAAGCGCATATAAATGCATTTGCAGAATAGTTCATTTAAAAGTTTCGCAATGCATAAACTGCAGGATCAATTTGCATGCCTTCAAATAACGTTTATTCAAGGAAAAAAAGAACAATAGAACCGGTTTGTAATTAGGACAAATGCGGTATGAATATTGGGAATCCTCGGCAGTGTGCCAAAAAAAATTTTTTTTAAAAAAATGCAATTTATCGAAGAAGGCATATAATTTTTATAAAATCATGGATTCAAAATTTTTTGCCCACTGCCTCTTTTTGCTGTGGGGTCCCCTATAAACTTGTCAATGTGTATTAAAAAGAAATATTATCATAACTTGGGTCTAGGTTCGTTATGATAGGATAACGGATAAATATTGGTGTTACGAATCTCGGCAAAAAAATAGGAATTTATACCAGTTTAGTTTATACCCAAATTAGTAAACTAAAATAATTACCTAACTTAGATACTATTGTTGTACGCACGTTGCATACGTTGCATGTAAAGTGAAGTATACTTTATTTGGGGGTCGGAGACAAATCATGTGATCAACCACCAATCAAATTATAGAATTTTGATGATCTTCGGCGAAGCAAAAATGAAAGAGAAGCGAAAACCTTGAAAAATACAAAAAACGGCAGTCTAAACCTACCTCGATGTGTTAATCAAAAATGTCGGGAAGACAATTTTGCTTATATATATTTACCTAAAACCTAATCTAACCCTAATATAGGACGACCCTAACCCTAAAGTTAATTGAAAAAATTATTAAATATGAATTGTCTCCGCTTTAGATGTCTCCTTTATTTGGGCAATTATTATTATTATTATTATTATTATTATTATTATATTATTATTATTATTATTATTATTATTATTATTATTTATTATTATTATTAATCATCTAAAACAAATTATGTATATAAATATGTAAATAAAGGTTGTTGTTAATCAAAAGAGCACACAGTGTTAGGGTTCCAAGCTCTGACCCGGATAACCGTGAAACCGATAACCCGACCCGAAAAAATTACTATCCGGGTCATATTTTTGACAAGCCGGTTTAAATATATAAACCGTCAATAGACGGGTCATCCGTCAATAAACTGGTCACCCGTCAATAAACGGGTCACCCGTCAATAAGTCATAGGAGGAAATGCTTCTTTATACTAAATTTCTTTAAAATTATGTATTTAGTTGTATTGTTGACTTACTTCGCTAATCAGTTATCCGGGTCACCCGAACATAACCGGGTGACCCGTTTTATTCGGATAGCCGGATCACCGATTACAACCGGGGTGACCCGTTTTAATCGGGTAACCGGGTTTAGTTTCGGGTACCCGGTTGGAAAAGATAATTGACCCGACGGGTCACGGATAGGGATTTTCAAACCGGTTTGGAACCCTACACAGTGTGATCGATCCTTTGTCACGCAAAATATTAAAATCGAGTTTTAAATCTGTCTACTTAAGTATTAATTAGATCGAACAAGCCTCGCTAGGTACATGTTATTATAGCAATGAAATCGTCCGTGAATCACTTCTCATTGATCATTGATCATTTTGTGACCACACAAGTGCTATATAAACATTTTTCCGATTGTTAATTCCACAACTTACTAAATTATGAGACAACATGGTGGCTGGTGGAGACGGTTGAATTTTTTTTGAATTCTAAAGTTGGTGATTTCTTCGTTTCGCTATGTAATAATTTATAACTACAAAAAAAGTTTTCCAAATATTTGTACATTTCTATATTTTAGGCAATTGTAATTATGATCATTATCACGGTGTTGCGAGATTTTTGCTGCAATGAATGGTTTGTATAATTGATTATTCTCTTAACAAGTTAATAGAAAAACAGGTACTGTTAAACGTTCTATGCTAAAAATAGAAATAGGCAAAATTCGATGAATTGATCTAAAAATAGCGATGGCACAAAATCTAGTCTTTTTATTCCCTTATTAGGTTTCGTACACTCTGGAAATAAAATAATGATTTAAACAACTTAGACTTTTAATTTATTTATTAGTTTTTTTTTTAATTTTTTCAATTTATTAATAATTATTAATTGCTTTTTTTTTTATGTTTGATTTAATAAAAATAATGTAATAAATATTAATTCTTTTTTATTCATATTCAACTTTCATATTCCCTTTTTCACCTCTCGTTTCACTAGTCATCTTTGCAGTTTTGGCTCCAAACTGTATAGCTCTCTTCCAAAGCATACTAGCGTTGGCTAACCCTAATTTTCTTGCAACATGTCGCAATAGTAGTTTTTCACCTGTACCTCTCGAAAACCTCATATCAGCTTTAATGTGCATCGGTAACGAACAAAGAAAGGATACAACATTGGTAGAAAGATAAGGAAATCTAGATTCTTTGGAGTGCGATGTGATTATGCGATCATCTCGACCTAAATTGAAACAATTAAACGATTTTATTTAAGACAATTGTACTTATAAAGGGGGATTTTGTATTTGTTATGGGGAGCCTAAAAGAATGTCTTTATGTAGACCATCTGAACATACCTAGATTCCTTGTCGATATTCTATCTACGTCTAACTGTACCTAAACAGGTTATTCGACATTTATATAATAAACTTGTTATGAAAAACATCAATACACATGTAGCAATTGCACTTACCTCTTGAATCAATTTTTCCCAGCCACCTTGATTAAATGCTTCACGATGACGCGAATATCCAGCAAGTAATTCGTCTGCACCTACTCCAATGAGTATTACCCTTGCTTTGCTTTCAAATTTTATCATTTCCTAATAATATATAAATTTAAATTCCAAATTGAAGCATATCAAGAAATGTATAGTAGACATAATATATTATTACTTCTGAACCATCATGACATGCAATTTGACCTACAAATAACGTCACATCAATAACGGGCCCAAAGTGAAATCAATTCAAACAAATTATAATACAGACCATTGCCTCTTACAGCGAACCAAAAAGCCATTGCTATACTCTAAACTCAATAATTCAAATAAAATAAACATATGCTTAGAGATAAAAATTCCATTTATTAGGAAACATACCAAATCCATAATTGTATCTGAGGGTGACATTAATTCTAGAATTTCACCTTTATATTGGCAAACTTGTTCATAAGGAACATTCACTTCAACAAAATTCCATATTCTATTTGGTGAAATTTTTCTAATAAAGAAACAAATAAAAATTAATTATATTCTTAATTTAATGTAAGAAAAAAAAATTTTTAATCAAATACTTCAATTCTTCAACACCTCGCCGACCAGTTAACCTATCAGGAACATCGTAAATCGATTTCTTTTTATCATTTTCTTTAGCTGTTTTTTTCTTTTTAGTTTGTTGTATTCTAGGATTCTCAAAACCCACATTTAATAAATCTATAGGTTCTCCATTTGGAATATATTTATCTGCTAACGCAGCAAGACAAATACAATCTAATCCTCCAGAGAACAATATTGCTACACTAGCATCTTCTTGTCTCCTAAACTAATCAATTTATTTAATGAGACTTATTCTAGCTAACTATGATATAGACATATATAGACAAAGATTGTAATTACCCTATTTGTGGAATATCAAAAACACGTCGATATACAGAATCACCCAACACATCAATCATCTGATTAATAGCTTGTTCCATTTCTGAAGATATTGCAGGAACAAAAGGATTCGATATAGATTCTAAAGGAGTTGACGGAAGTTCATTTAAATTCGGAAGAGTGCTATTTAGTCTACCGAATGGTAAATCCCTAAAATTACTTTTTCATATAAATTAACGAATTCCAAAAAACAACAAAAGATAAATGTGAACAGCTTCTTAATAAAATAATTTGTACAATACCATTTGAAATGAGTCAAAAATTGTTTAAGAGAACCTTTTAGCATTAGAGTAATAAATATTAGAAAGTTCTAAATAATAATATATGACAGATCCTTAAAAAAAATGTTACCTAAGCTACCCGATGATAACATGGCACCAATATCTAAACAATAGATACCATCAGCAGGAACTTCCTGAAAATAAGATACTGCTTCAACATGTTCTGATTTGTGCGGTATTTTACAACCCACAGAAGTTAACAAAAAGCTATCACTTTCATCAGAAGGGATATGCCACAATAATGACCGCCTTCCTAAACAATCACGTCCAAACCATAGTTTTCGTTTTGTACTCTATTAGATTCAACTTTAGACCAAATGCTTCAAAAAATTATAAACGAAAGTTATAAATCAAAGATAAAATGGATGAACCTGCCAGTATATAATTGAGTATGGTCCCTCAATCATCTGAAGAACTTTAACGACGTCATTATTATCATTAATTTCATTGCTAATCTTTTCACTATTTTTCAAAGCTGTTGATAAACAAATCGTGTCATTTTCTCCAAAAGGTACCTAAAGTTATATGCGCATCTATTATTAATAATTAGTCTTGAAAATGAATATTATTCAATAGAGAAATTATATACCTCTAAACCATCAAATATTTCACCATTCCATAATAAAACATTTTGATAATCATCTATTAAAGGTTGCTTAATAACAGACTTTCCACGCAGATGCAATACTGCACCAAAAAAATCCAATTCAAAATTATCTAATGATTTTGAATATTTATCTTGGATATCGGGACCTAGGTAATGAAAAATAATGTAGTTTTATTTATAGGATTATTTTTATTGCCAAAGAAAATCATGGTTTATTTTAAAAAAAATACCACGTTGCGTATTTTTAATCATTAATTGATTCCATAAATCTTTATGAAATGAATTTGAAAAATTTCCATCATCAGAGTTCGAACTTTGAAGCAAACGGAACAGAATTCCACACATATTATTAAAAAAAATTTTTTTAAATTCAATATGATGCAACACTATTTAACTTATGGAACAGAGAGTGACACAAACACTTAATCTAGATAATAGTACAAGTCTCTATACAGTAATTTTCGAGTATTTATTATAGAACCTTTCTTTTTTGATTGGTGACATTCTCAAGTGCCTTAACCGATGCGATGCTTAATCGATGGATTAAATTGTGCTCTAAAAACTTGCTGAGCACGTTTCAAAGCACATACAATAACCCAGGTCTCAACCACTTATTTATACAAATGCATAATATTAATAACTATGCTTGCTCAACATATTAATCCGAAGCTATTTATTGAATATATGAACTATCACTATTTATTAAATACATGAGTATTTATAAGAATAAAAATTTTGCATTTATATATTTATTTCATTGCATCTATATATTGTTGGCGGGAACTGGGCAGCGACACAGACTACTCAACTACCACCAAAACCACCAAAACTAAAAAAATACCACACAAAATACCCAGTATATACACGTGGTATGATTTGGTAAGATAAGGTGTATCGGGCACACTGCGGGAATGTCGTGACAGTTTATTATCAAAACCAAGATCAGTTTATTTTATTACAGTATTATAGGGGTAAGTCACTATTCGATTGTTGGTTGTTTTGATAATCTAATATTTCAGAACTGGCGTTTTTGAGGGTGGTGCGCGTGTGACGTTGCTATTTGCGTGTACAAATTTAGAGAATTTAGAATAAAGGAATTATCTGGCATCAATTATATAACAAACAATTTCAGTGTGATAGAAAACAATCTTGCTTACGAGCGTTCGATTTTGTTGCATTTTTGAATGAATAATGGACAAATCTGTTCTGCATAATTTTCTATATTTTTGCCTACGACTACAGAGCGTACGTAGATTAATATAATATAAATCACTTCACTTAATAACGATAACTCTTACGTTTTTGATTTCCTTGTAGCTATGCGACTTTTGTTTGTTGAAGTTGCTTGTGGCCATGTGTTAGGTGATTAACTCAAGTATTAAGGTAACAATAGAAATAAATAGAAATAAATAGAATAAATAGAATAAATAGAATAAATAGGTTAGTCATAATATATCATGATCAGAATATGTAATGAAATTTCACACAGTTAGGAACGTGAAGCTTCTTCATGATTTAGGAACGTAAAAAACTTCCGGGTTTTCAATTCAACACCAAATAATTGGTGGAAGCGGAACCCCTAAGCATGTTCGCGTATGAGCAAAACGAACTTCGACACTGATTTAGGAACGCGCTCATAAAGGCGACTTCCAGGTTTTCAATTCGACACCCGAGTAACCGGGTGGAAGCGGAACCCCTAAGCAGTGCTATGTTGCCGTAGATCTAAAAAAAATCGATGAAAAACTTCTACTTACACTGCCTACTCGCGTTATATTTTTTCACTTCTACATGTTAAAAGTGAGATTTTATTTCAACATCATAGCGATGCCAATGAAAAATCTTTATATTTCGTGGCATGTGATTAAAAATCAGGTGAAATTTGTAGCGGACTGCGCCGATGAGGCACGTGCTGGGAGATCGTTTTTGGAACATCTAACAGAAAATCAATTAACATTGTGTTTCAAGGAGCTAGCCGAATAATAAATCACTTAACTTATTATTACTTTGCAGATTATACACGCTTGTTTGATTGTTGATATCAATGATATAAATAATGGTTCTAAATCTAATCAACCGCCTCCCAAAAAATTTAATGCAGTCAGATCATTAAGGGCCAAAACCATACCATGAAGATATAATATTTTGGGCGATAAAACCAGATAAATTACGAGAGGGGAACAGTAGTCATATTCGAGGACTTATGTTCTGATTCAAAGAAGGTCCAGGAGAAAATTCTTCCTTATTTCACTAAAGGGCACCACAAAAATATAAACTTTTTTGATTGTCCGAAGATAGTCCGAAGATAATAAGAAAAGAATTAAATTATATTGTACTCTTCAATGGGTCCACCTCAGATGAACCAGCCCATATTCTTCGTCTATATGCTAATGACTGGCGTAGCATGTCGATAACTATCTACGTGATCGGAACTTCATTGTCTTTGATTTGATAGTACCCCCCAAAACATCCACACAAGATAGAATATATTTCCGGTTTTATAGTCATATCACTATGCTTCGTTTGGAAAGGATCTGATCTACAAGAGCGATAATTTTCTATCCTTAGCAAAAATAATATCCTCCAAATGCCGGCATTTATTCTCTAACATATTCAATGGACTTTCAGCTGATGCAATGGCTTTTCTTGTATCAGGAATTATACTTTTGAAAAAAGCTACCGAATTTGATAATTGAGTGACTTTCTCATCACTCTCTTCCAAAGACCTGGTCATAGCTACCTCACGAGACTTATACTGCTCTTCAATCTTGTTTTTTCCAATACCTGCTTTGATATACACAACTCCTCATTTCGCAAAAAAATAAATTGATTATTACAATACATAAATATATTCTATTTTAATAAATATTCTATGGTCCAGAAAATTTGTTGCACATATCCACAATTATTATTAAAATCTGAGAAATCTATATTAACATCTTTTTCCTGAAATAGAAATATCCAGAATTGAAATAGTCAATTTTTAGCGAATTACACGGATATGGTTTCTATGCCTTTACATATGTAACGCGCATACTCTAAACTTCTAACAATTCTTTCATTACCAAATTCATTAATATGGTAATATTCAGGATTCGATAGCCACTTTCAGTGTTGTCACGGGACAGCTCTGGACAATTTGTGGACAATTGTGTACAATTGTGGACAAAAAAATAAATCTAAATTACTTAAAATTTTATTAAGATAACCTATTTTTTTCTTTTCAGAAAAATATTCAGAACTATAAAAAATATATAATCATATCTTTCTTAAACTAATTTATTAAATTTTAAAGTCAAAATATTCTTTGGACAGTTGTGGACACTGTGGACGTTTGGACGTGGACATGAGTAAAAAAAAGTCTTGGACATAGTAGACACGACAACACTGGCCACTTTAACATATAAAACCATCCCGAATATTCAACGATTTTATATGTAATACTATAAAAGCAACTATATGATACAAGACCTAATCGTTCACCATTCTGATGATCATCTTTAGCTAGAATTTTTCGATCAATATACCATACATAAGTCCATACATATCGATCATCAGGAATTCTTATACTACGAGGAGTTATACCTAAAAACTTCTTCTCGTCGGGAGTACCATCATTTCTCACCATATTCCAAACTCGTTTTGCCCATGTCTCGGGCCTCAACCTGTGAGTTCTCCAAGCCCGTTTGATAACTTTTGCACTGTTAAATATGGAATACGAGAGGAACTCATGTTAATAGTTGATCCAGAAAAAATTTGGCACCCACCCCAAAGCATATTATTTGTACATTTCGTCTGTAATTCTAATGGCGAGATAACTCAGGTGCCAAAAAATATGGTGGAGATTGTCTTAGAAAAACTGGCCAGATACTATCTATCTCTGGTCTTGTGAGAATGATGTGCATCAATGGGAGTATCCATTAAATATATTATGAAAAAATTCGAATGGTGCCCTCTATGTTATTATTCAAGTAGTGAACGCCAACGCTGATATATTTTTGAGGATCTGCTAGGCAAAAAATTTCTATCATATAGGTTAAATTTTTTAAATGTCGATGGGTATAATGAGGAATTGCGTCTTGCATTCGAATTTCAGAGTCCTCAACACTATCATCACAATAGTCTATATCATTGGCAGAACGAAAGTTTAGAAACACAAAAAATGAGTGATCAGAAGAAGCGGGATATATAAGTATATTTTTCTTGAATTTTACAGGAGAGTCACCAAAATTCCGGGTCGTATGCGTCGGATCTAGGTTGGCGTTTAGCCCTAGTTGTTAGCAAGTTCTATAGCAAAATTATCGATTTCATTAGTAAAATTTTTTATGATCTTGAGCAAAATTGATCCAGACGACCATGATTCTGATGCACTCCAACATATCCCGACCCGGAATTTGGTGACCCCCTGTATGAGTAATATGTCTCATTGAAGTGCTCTGCTGATTTTTTTCACATATCAGGTATGCGTTAATTGAAAAAGGGTTCTTGGATAAAGCGAAGGATTAAAAAGAGATTATTTTTAGTATATCATTATTAATACTTAGTTTGACATGAAAATAAAAAGGCTTGAGCCGGTTGATAGGCTTGTATACCACATTAACGAGGTTAAAAGATGCTCAAAATTATAATGACCATTCCAGTACACCTCAATGGCCTTTTACTCTTCTAATTTCAGGTCATACTAAATTTGGGAAAAACTAATGAGGTTTTTAATCTCATGCTTGAAAATAAGCTTTATCGAATGTTTAATAGGAAGAAATATTCACAAGTAGTGTTGCTAGTCGAAATATACCATTTAGTCAAAATATTTAGACACTTAAGTGTCTAAATATATTTCGACATCACATTATTTTTTGTCGAAATGTCGAAATTCTAAATTTGACTAAAAAGTGTCTAAATACTTGACGAAATAAATATTATATGACTAAATGCCTAAATGCCTGATGTAATAAATATTATATGACTAAACGTCTAAATGCTTTATGAAATAAATATTATATGACTAAATGTCTAAATGCTTGATCTATATACATTATGACTAAATATCTAAATGCTTAACGATTTAAATAAATGTCATTGCTTGACGAAATAAATATTACATATACATATGACTAAATGTATAAATACAGATATAGACATTTTGACTATTTAGATATTTTGACATTTCAACACTACTTAGATGGACATTTCAACACTATTTAGACATTTAGATACTACAGTTGAACCTCCCCAATCTGGTATGCATGGTGTAATATTGTTAGCTGAAATTGTTTTATGCTTGTAGAAATATTTTGACATTTGATATTTAGGCTGCCAAAATGTCTAAATATTATTGAAATCCTAAATTATGCCAAAATGTCTAAATAATGTTAAAATGTCTAAATTAAAAAATATATATGAAAAAACATATAGTAATAGGTTTGCTATCCAAACAAGCTCTAGCATTCATACTTTAACATCAATACCTCTAGTCTAGGACTAATTATTTGGACCTATACCAATCAACTCATGCATAAACTACTGACCTCTTGGTTCTAAAATTTTTTAAACCCCAAGGTCCTAAACTATATAAAAACACAAGCATAAGAAAGATGTCTAACATACGCCCATATATAAAGAGAATTGGGGTGTCATCCTGCATCATCTGTTTCAGATCCCTACACTGCCATTGCAGCTGCGGAACTGTATGTAATATCACGAAGTAGGGATGCAAATCGGTTCTAAAAATAAAAATCGATAATCGAAACCTCAAAATCAGTTTAGAATCAATGATCAAATTCTAAATCTTTTTAGTTATTTCTTGTATTGAGTAGCCCAATTAGATTCTATTTTTTATTATTTAATACTGTAAGTTATTAGGTTTTACAAATAATATAAAGCAATATACAAAGTTTTCTGGTTGTTTTAAAGCTATACCAGAGCTTATTTCACTTGCAAAAATGTGTGACCTCTGCAGATCATGGTGTCATTTAAAATCATGAGAAATCAGCTGATTTTTCAATTCTTGAAGAATTTTAAAGATTTCAGATAAAATATAGATGTTTTTGATGAAAATGATGATCAATAGGAAATTTAAATTTTCCGCTATTATTACTGTGTAAATCACAGGGTCACACTTTTTTGCAAAATGCTATAATTAAATAGAATTTTCATATTTACAACAGATTTGTGCTTTAAAACAAATTATATAAATAACAATATGTATTATTAATAACAAACATAGACATTATAAAATAGCTATCAGTAAGTACAAACTATCAGTTTAAAGTTTAAATTAAATAATGCGCATTAACAACAAATACAGCCATTAGAAATAGCTAAGTACAAAATATGGGCTTAATATTTTTAATAATATGTGATTTAATAATAAACACCATATTTAAAAGCATAGAACATTTATTAAAATTTTAGACTTCTAAATAGATAATATAAACTGATTATACTAATGCTACATACATATATATATATATAATAGTTTTATTGTTTATTTTAATTTAGACATTTAGTAATATAGTATTATATTTAGTCAACTATTTAGACATTTAGTCACATAGTATTTATTTGGTCAACTATTTAGACTTTTGATATTTCAAAAAAAAATAATGCCATGTCGAAATATATTTAGATACTAATTGTCTAAATAGTTGACTAAATTAAGTATTTTAACTAACAACATTAGCATGGTGGACAAGTTTTGTATTAGTATTGAGAGGTTATCGGATCAGAAATTATTATAAACTATTAGATTCATATGGCAGAAACGAGCTTAGTAGATTAATTCTTTATATCAGATTTGACAGATCAATTTTGGACATTTCGACATTATTTAGACATTTTGACACTGTTTAGAAATTCCAACATTAATTTAGTATTTTGACATTAATTTAGAATTTCAACACTATTTAGACATTTTGATACTATTTAGGCTTTCGACACTATCATATCGGTTTATTTTTGGAATTGGCCAATAACTTCTGATCCACTGGTCTGTTTTAGATGATTTAACTACCAAAATGTTCATCTCAATAAGAGGATTCTAATGAGACCAAAATCATTAAAATCCAATCACAGGATTCCAAGATAGTTTGAATTTTATACAAATTTAATAGTAAATTTAAAATTTTTAGATAAATATTTTAATTCTGAATAACTTCTGATCCACTGGTCCATTTTGGATGATTTAACTACCAAAATGTTCGTCTCAATAAGACAATTCCAACAAGCCCAAAATTATTAAAATCCAATCATGGGATCCCGAGATAGTTAAGAATTTGTATCATCAGCCAATTAAATTAGATATGGGTTTTATATGTAAATTTACATATAAAACCCATATCTAATTTGATTGGCTGATTATACAAATTCTTAACTATCTCAGAATCCCATAATTGGATTTTAATGATTTTGGGCTTGTTGGAATCGTCTCATTGAGACAAACATTTTGGTAGTTAAATTATCCAAAATGGACCAGTGGATCAGAAGTTATTCAGGATTAAAATATTTATCTAAAAATTTTAAATTTACTATTAAATTTGTATAAAATTCAAACTATCTTGGAATCCTGTGATTGGATTTTAATGATTTTGGTCTCGTTAGAATCCTCTCATTGAGATGAACATTTTGGTAGTTAAATCATCTAAAACAGACCAGTGGATCAGAAGTTATTGGCCAATTCCAAAAATAAACCGATATGTTAGGCATTTTGACATTAATTAGTATTTTGACATGAATTTAGAATTTCGATATTAATTTAGAATTTTGACATGCTAAATGTTGAAAGTCAAAATATTTCTACATAGCTCAAAACAATTTCGACTAACAATACTATTCACAAGCAGGAACATGTTATATCAAGAATGATGATTTGCTATTAATTGGCCACTATCTTAATTAAAGAAAAATATACTTAAGAAAACAATGCTATCTAAATTATTTTAGAAGTTGCTTGTAATATTGCTATAGAGTGAGGAGAACTGTGTCTTTCAGATAAGTATATTAATGATCATTCACCTTTATTATAGCGCTGTGCTGAATGGTTTGCCTATCTTGCTAATAAAATGTAAAAACTTATGATGTCCACAGTGTGCACCTTATTGCTGTTATTCAATTGAAGAGGCCAAACAAATTGCACATGATAGAAATGGTAATTGCCTTTCTGAAAAGTATAAATAACAATTCACCATTATTGTGGTGCTGTGCTATAGGCCATGGATAGCATTCTTCTTTTGCTAGCATAAAAAATAATGGCACATGGTGCCCGCAATGTTAATTTAATTAATATCTTACATTTGAGGATGCTAAACCAATTGCTATTAGTAAGGTGGTGAGTTTTATTATAGCATTGTGCAAAAGTTCATGAATAGCATACAAGATTTCATAGTATTAAAAATCTTAATTCATGGTGCCCTTATTGTGTGGGTCACAGGATTACTCTTGAAGATGTTAAGCAAATTGCTATCAATAAAGGTAGATATTGTCTTTTCCAAGAATATATTAATAGTTATATCCCTTTGATCTGAAAATGTAATAAAGGCCACAAATGGCCTGCAAAACTCCATGAAATTAAAAATCTTAATACATGGTGTCCAAAATGTGCAGGCAATAAATGGCTTACTCTTGAGGAAGCTAATCAAATTGCATCTTTAAAAAATGGTAGGTGTTTATCTGAAAATATCTCAATGATTATCAGGCTTTACTATAGCAATGCTCTATAGGTCATAAATGGCTTGCAAGTCTTGATTGCATAAAAAATAAAAATACATAGTGCTCTGAATGCAATTATTATAGTATTGAGATAGCAAAGTCTCTGGCACACACCAAAATGGTGATTGCTTTTTTTCAGATTATGTAAATAATAAAGCACCTTTATAGCAGAAATGTGACAAGGGTCATATATGGACTACAAATTTAAATAAAACTAGGAAATGGAAACCATTTAGAGTCTGAAGGACCAAATATAAATATATTACAGTAGACCTAGCCAATAGCATTGATTGGATTGTTTTGATTGTTATTTTTTTTACGTTATACCTGATCTAGCCAATCAAAATTTGTAATTTGCGGACACACAATATCGACTACTTTTGCCTATACAGTAATGTCCTTCGGACAATAAAAGACCATCCATTACCTTCACCTACCCGTGGTGGACGAAATTGAACTATTTTTGATATAAAAATTCTAGCATAAAAAAAAATGGAGACTGTCTTTCAGAATGAGATTACAATGCATATACAAAGCTTCTTTGGCATTGCGAAAAATTTTACATATAGGAAGCTCTTTCAAAAACTATTTTAAGAGGAGACTGTTGCACATATGTTATATTTTAAGCATAAGATTTGTGCCATGAGATCATATCAAAATATTTTGGACCATCCTCAAAAAATCGTAAACCCAATTTTCTAAAAACATTAGAAAATCCAAGAGGATTAGAACTTGATATTTCTTATTACTACTAGTGTTGGAAGTCTGTTTTGAAATTTATGTTCTCATGAGAACATGTTTATTTAATTTAATGTTCTCAAAAATTTTTTTATGTTCTCATTAGAAAAAAAAAATTTTTTCTTTCTCTCTCTCTCTCTTTATCTTTCTCTCTTTCTCTTTTTTTCTCTTTTTCTTTTTCTATTTCTTTCTTTCTTTCTCTTTCTTTTTCTCTTTCTTACTCTTTTTCACTCTCTCACTCTTTCTCACTCTTTCTTACTCTTTTTCACTCTTATTAGGGGCATGCCATTTATCACGTGATTTTACCATAGATACATGGTCAGAGGTAGTGATCACGTCTATATATTATATTAATCAATCAAAATTAGATAAAGTGATCACACTATACATAGATAGAAGTAGCTACTAAGTAAAAAATATCACGTGATAAATGGCACGCCCCCTTATCTCACTCTTATTCTCTTTCTTACACTTATATTTTTTTACTTTTAGTATTTTTTAATTTTTATTTTTAATTAATATATTTAAAAATTATTAACAATAAAAAATATAATTTAAACTATATAAACAAAGCTAAGTTATTCATAATAATAAGACTAAAACTTCATATGTATATTTTATAAAAAATTAATATTTGAGATTTTTATATAATGTTGGAGATATTATTGGCTTGGTACAGCTTGTATACAGTATTTTGTACGTAGATCATTTTTATATAGTTTTATATGGTATTTTGAAATTTTTATATAAAATTGACATATGCTACTAATAAAACTTTTTTAAATTACAACTAATTTTTATTAAAATTTTACAAAATATAAATAAAACAATTTATCTATTATAGTAAAATTTTGAACTATTATTATATTTTAAAAAAATATACTTGTATATATCATAAAGTTTTTCTGGGTTGGCCAAAAATTTTCTGGGTTGCACAAAATTGCTAATGCTGATTGGTCATTTTACGTAAATTTATAAGTTAGTTTTATTACTAAATTTTAATACCCAATTTTTAAATTTTCATATCTTACTGAGTTTTTAACCAATTTTAATAATTTTACTATTATTAGAATCAAAAAAACCTGCTCTACAAACTTGGCTTAAAATATAATTAGTTACTTATTGTAATTTTTCATAAAATTAAATATAAAAAAAATTTACCATTAAGTTTATATATAATTTTAAAATAGTACCCTCTACCTTAAATAAGATATTAACATCTTTCAAATATTTAAATAAATAAATATAGTTAATATAATGGATTATTCTTTTTTATTATAAATTTTTAAAATATAGTACTAAAGTTTAAACTCTTAATAACTAAAGATTTGTTAAGTAATTTTCTTGTAAAATTATCATCATAGTGAGTTTAGCTCTCTGAAAATTTATAATATTATATGTATATAAAAGGTTTTTAATAACAGATAAGATCTATATTGCACCAAACTGAGAATGGATAAACCAATAAATTATATAATTCAAAATTTTTCTATGGTTCAAGAGCAACTAAATTGTTGTCTTTTCAACTAACTAACAATTAAATATTTATGAGCTTAATTGTATTAAACTGCTATATTAATAAAAATAAATTTTTATTATTTTATATATTTATATAAAGATCATATTTTTTAAACTTAATGTTCTTAAAAAAAATTGGTAAATGTTCTCAGATTAAAAGTGATATTTTTATGAAAACATGAGAACATTAGATTTTTAACACTGCTCAAAACTAATACAAAAGCTAGCCACTATGCATATTAGTTTAGGGGAGAGTACAGTATAAGAAAAGTCTAATTTAGAAATATTGAATAACTCTAATATAGATAGTATCTGAATTCAGATACAGCTGATTTGAAAATTAGTAGGCCATATGATGAATTTTATGATTATTAACAAATTTTGATAATTATTTTTTGGCTGAAGCAATATACTGGCTGAAATTATAATATCAAAAACTATATTTTTATTACTGTAAACTTGAAATCTGCTATGATAATTGTATTAGAAAATGGAATAAAGGTTGAAATGTGGGATTTCACTCTACTCTAACCTAGTGATGCCACCAAAATTGATTTTGAAAAAGGCCTATTTTGTCTTCATTAAAGAAAATTAAAATTTTTTATAAGGAAGAGCAAATAAAATTTATATAAATATGTTCTTTATAATTTCGTCTATTCAAAAAAAGTATCAAACAATTTCATCTTTCAAGTAAAATAGATCAAAAACAATTTCGTCCTCAAATTTTAATTTCGGGTTTTAGAACCCAAAATGCTTTCATCTTTATGTATACTCTAACCTAATCTACAAAGCAAATTTTACTACTTTGCAACTCAGAAGTTCTGTTATGCCAATACCAAGAACTATAAAGGTATTAGCTTAAATTTTGAATTACACTAAAGATCAGAAATTTTTAGTATATTTAAATATTTAGTATAACGAATTTTATGAGTCATGTAGCTATCTTCTTGTGAATTAATAAAGTGTTGAAAAAAAAATATGTAATAAAAGGTGATAAAGATCAATTTGAATATATGTAATGAATAAAAAAAACATAAAGTATGTTATAATTAAAAATCATTTTTATAAATATCAATGAAAAAAATCAATACAAATATCAATATGATTATTAATAAGTAATTATTAGTAGTTTATTATATTGCTATAGTCTTATAGTCTGCATCATGAATTGATCTCATAATTAGTAAAAATAGAAAAGTAACACATGTCAATTCAAAATGATATAAATTCAAAAATGAAGCAGAACATTTTTATCTGATTTCATTTTATCAATGATATTATATATGTATATACAATAATTAATTGTAATATATACGTTTAATGAGACTATTTTTTTTTTATATCATTATTGTAAAAATTTTAAAAACTTCAAATAAGAATATCTTAGAATTAAACAGATTTAAAGATCAATTCGATTAGTTTGGATATTAGATTGAATCCCTAAATTAGGCAACAGTTCTGGAATTAAGTTAGATAATGAATAGTTACTGAGCAATCAAAAAGAACATAAAGCACTTGCCTAAATAAATTATTAAAATTGAACTGTAGTAACATTTTAAAATTCAAGGAAGTATATTATAAAAAATAATAACAATAATAATGAAGCACATTCAATTTAAATATCTTATTAAAATTCAAATCTACTAAGGCATTTGCATTAAAAATAAGAGAAAAACTGTATGATATAGATATAGGAAATCATCTAAAGATTTAAATAAACCATTAAAATAAAAATTGTAAATGAACTTTATTTATAGAAAGTTGCTAAAATACTTATCATTAAATAAAGCAATAAATTGTATTGAATTTTTAATAGTGATATATATCTGCATAAAAATATATTCTATTTAGAAAGATACTTAATAAAAAAAGCATTCTATTTAATACATTTTTTGCTAATATGTTTATATGCATAAAAACACAAAGATCTTTTTTTTTTATATTTACTGTATATTAATTTGTAATTTAGTAAATTTATCTATTCTGAATCTTGATCTGTTTGACCTGGGTTAGACCAATTTCTAACCTATAGTCTATTGAGTTGGGTGAGCAAAAACTTACATTTTTGAGACTTCTGCACTTACTTTTTTGATACTCCTAGATGTACTTCAAAAATTATATATTTTGATACTGATATTATGTGCAGATCACCATTACTGGCAAGCTTTTTTAAAATTGTACTAACCTTAATTACAAATTTGACCTTAATAACAATAGTCTATTTTTTTTTTTTGGCTTTGACAGTCTCGTCGGTGCTTTATTTTATATAATACTATTATAATACTTAAATACAATATTACAAATTTACTATACTACAAATAAAAAGCCCGGCATCATCCGGTTGCTTCGCAAGTACCTAGATGCGACCTGTCGCACTGACTTACGGGTAAGCCAGGTTTCTGTGTCAGCTCTGTCAAGAACCAAACCATAGTGGCTTGAAACCACTTTTAATATACTCCTCTATTGTCTTTGTCCAAAGAGAGTCAACTTTTCTTTTCCTTGATGCTTTGGTATTTCCTTTATTAGCAACATTTCGCTTTGGAACCTTTAGCACTGCAGCATTCTTCTTTTTGTCTTTACCTAAAGGAAAAGACCTTTTCATGCTTCTTGTGATTCCTGAAATTTTTTCTCATTCCGCGACCCTTGCACACCTTTCTTTCCAGATAGAATCATAAAAGCCGTTCCGCATTGAGAAAAGAAAAATCTTAATACCGATCCTAAGATTCCTTCGTCTGATTTCTCTGGTCTCCAAATCTTTAAAGATACTCTCTGGTAGCAACCCCTTGGCTAGATATACTCTACGCAAAGCTTTCTCCTTATCGCTAAGCTTCATACCAAAAAGGATTTCTCTAAAGTCTCTTAAAGGTACCAGGCTTCTTTTATCCGTCGAAAGTTCCTTCCAAGCAACCTCTAAGGCCACTGTCTCAATATTCTGCCATGTCGTCCTTAGGCTCTTGCAAACTGCAAGATGTTCAAGAGTTTTCAGCAGATTTTCACTGCACAGCTTGCAGCTGGTATCCTTGTAAATTTCTGGTCATCATCTACCTAACTCCTGCAATAATGGCAGCTTATCACACAAAACTTTCAACCAAAAAGCTAAACGTTTACCCCTTGCTATTGAGTTACATTTAACTCCTGATGTTTCTTTCAGGTGCGACCAAAATAATTGCCAATGAAATAGCTCCTTACTATCTTCTTCTCGCTCTAGACTTTTGTAAGTACCCGAGGCCTTCCATTCCACACCAATTTGAGTATTTTGTATTCTTTTGATAAAAGATCTTATTCTCGTTTCCACTACGTAGTTTTTCCAACTAAGGCTGCATGTTAACCAGTCATTCGTTTCAGGTAAAATATCTACCATCGTGCTCTGTCTGGCTCCCTTCTTCACAAGAAAGTCCGCCCTGTCATTCCAGAGGTTGTTATTATGGCTTTTGACTTTAATAAGCTCTAATTTAATCTGCTTCATTTGTAATAGGTCCTGAATCTTCATCTGCACATCATAATTTTTAACTTTACACCATTTCGAGATCGCATCTAGGTATCCTTTCCCACCTCTTATACATTCCATTGCGATAGCACTATCTGTATGAATTAAGACTATACTATTAATAGGAACCGTTAGCAGAACTAACCAAATAGCTGCTAACTCTGGCTTCGAGGATGAAGGCAAGTTTTCCAATTTGGCAAAACCCTCCAAAAAACTCCTTAACCCTTCTCTATCTGTCTGTACCCAATCTGCACCCATAACTGAGATACCCTCCTCTTTAAATAAAAAACTGTCTGTATAAAATATAAATTCACCCTTCTCTTGACCTAGATTAAATCTAATCTGTTCGTCTAATAAATCTTTTAAACCCGGTTCGAATCTCTGCTTATTCAATATTTCTAGTTCTCTTTGTTCTACTGGTTTTAACCGCACCAACTCTTCACTAGCTCTAGAGGCAAGTTCCTTTTTAACTTCACCCCTTTTTTCTATAAAGTCTTTGAAAATAGGAACTATCCTTTTGCTTGATTTAAGTGTCGGTCTTGGAAGCTGGGTGATAATGTCTTCTTTACATACCACTTCGTACACTTGAGCTTCTTGTTACTTTGTTCGTCTTGGCAGTTATATTCCAAAAAAGACACTTCTCTGTTTTCTAAATTTATACTATGACCCTTATGCTCTGTGAGAACTCTTTTCTTTTCCTTCTTGATAACTCTGTGCACTTCACCTGGGTTCTCCTTATCTTGGAGCCATATCCACTCTTTGCATTTGTCATTACTAGAAATTAAGCTTCGGTTTATGGCAAACCTTGGAATTTAAGCCGTAAACTCTTCTTTTAATGCTCTTGCCTGTGATTTTGGAGAACCTCCCCCTCAACTATAGCAAACCATTTCGCTTTCCTTCCTTTTCTACTAGAACCCTGTGCCAACATAAGTTGCTGCCATGATATTAGGCTTTTCCCGTCCTTGGTGATGAGTTGATTAAGATAAAAGATGTTGTGTTTTTTGAGCTCTTTAGTTAGGCCTAATGCATCTGCCTTTTTTAACAGAGCTCTAATTGTGACACCCGACCCTGCAAGGTTCCACTTCTCATTATTGAAATGAAAATTCAGCCCTAGCTCCTTTGCTTTAAGCAGAACCAGACATGACAAATTACTTTTCCATGATCTATACAGATCCTGCCTAGAAGCATTATCTTCTATTTCTTTTGTTAGACCAGCATTGAGATAACTCTGTTTAATTCTAATTCTTGCGAGACCAGATCGAGGGTCCTCCTGGTTCACTTGCTTATATAAGTAGGGCAAAAAGAGGAATTCTGGGACACTTTTTTCACACCTCTATATGAATGATGTTTAAAAATCATTTTAATCGTTATCCTGCTATATTTTATAGCACTTTTTATACTTTAGCTTGGTGTATATTTTTATATAGCCATGAACATTGGAAGGCTAGAAAGCGTTTTCCTTGTAAGGTTTGTAATATACCAACTAGCTCAGAACCTGGCCTTTGCAGAAAACATGCTAATAGTTATTATGTTACCCAATATATTAATAGGCTTCAGGAAAAGGCTCAAGAGCTTCTTCTTTATAAAAATTAATATGATTAGATTGATGACGTGATCAAATTTTTATCGTCTTCTAGCTATATAAAAATATACACCAAGCTAAAGTATAAAAAGTGCTATAAAATATAGCAGGATGACGATTAAAATGATTTTTAAACATCATTCATATAGAGGTGTGAAAAAAGTGTCCCAGAATTCCCCTTTTTGCCCTACTATATAAAGCTACAATTTGCCTAGCTGCCAGTTCATGATCGAGGCATCGACAGCTGCTAAGGTCCTTGTGTGTAATAACAAAGTTACCTACGGACCTTTTAACTCCAATTTTGTGTTTAACAAGCTTCAAAAAGGGCTGTTGTATTTTCTTCAGGTTCTCTGGTGATAATTTTGAGACCTGGAGCATTTATGTCAGATTCGGTAAAAGGAACATATTATTAATTTAATATAAGCACATTGGCTAGGCATAATATATTTTTTCCGGAGTGCCAATGTAGCCTGCCATACTATTCCTTTTGCTCTATTCATAACTAGCATTTCTTTTAGATTGTGTCCTAACCATACCCCTAACATTCTTATAAGAGATTGATTATCTTCGGGTCTAACCATATCCTTATTGATCTGAATGCATTTCTCCTCTTTACTTAAGTTCGAGTTCCATACTAGTAACTTGGATTTACTTCCATTAATCTCAATATTATTAATTTGATAAAATTCTTCTGCAATACGTAGAATTTGGCTCATTTCTTCTTTATTTTTAGCGATCCAAGAGGTGTTATCTGCAAAAGCAATAACTGTTTGCCTATATGTATATTTGCGGTATGAATTCCTGGCCAAATCTGTCGGCTCCTGAACCTCTACTGTATATCCTAGATTTTTTTCTTTTTGAACTCTCACCAAAAGAGGATCATAGAAAATGCGCCATGCAAGAGAAGAAATTACTTCGCCTTGATCTATTCCATCTTCAACTGTAATTGCTTCAGAAAGACCTACACTTGTTATAACTCTAAACTTTCTATTTTCAAACAAGTTTGTAATGAACTGAATTGTCCTTTCCGGGACCTTGATTCTTTGGAGGACTAGCTCTAATATTTCATGTGATACCAAATTAAATGCTTTTCGCATGTTCTGGAACAGGACCCAAATCTCTTTCGACTTCTCCTTGGTCTTTTCTAAAATTGCATTTATAAGCTGTATTGGGTACTCCGTCGATGACCCCGGGAGTGCTACAAAATTTGCTCCTTTTAGAATAGACCTTTCGACCAAAATTGTTGCAAGCCTCTTTGTGACCACTTTAGTAACGCACTTTCTGAAAGATTCTAATAGTGCTATTGGTCTAATATTGTTAAGATAGTGCACCCAATCCTTGTTCTTCGAAATGGGGTACAATTGGGCCAGTTTCTATTTGGCTAGGATTTTGGCCTCCATTAAACACCTATTTGCAAACTTTCTAAAAATGTTCTGGACCTTGCTATCTGCATTCTTAATTAACGTATAACTAATTTTTGAGGCCCCAGGGGCTGAGTTCGTTTTAACTTCTTTCAGAGTATTCTCTCACTCTTTTTCGGATATGTCTAGATCCATACTTGAGTACCAATTATCCTTAATTGATTCAATTGGTCTATAAATCTCAGCCCATTCCTTGGTCATCTTATCTTTTCTAATTTCTCTCCTTTTGAACTGATTTAGGAAATGTTTGTTTGCTTTCTCTAATACTTCACTCACGTTATTTACTAATGTCTTAGATCCCTCTCTCTCGACTATAAGTCTATCTATTGAAATTTGACTGAAGGGTTTGTCAAGAAGGCTTGACAGCATTTTCCCTTGCTCTCTAAGGATCCTCTCGCATCTTTTGTCAGTATTTAATTTGATTGATTCATGTGCTTAGCCTTCTCTTTCTTTCAACCATCTACTCTTTAATAGTTTCCACCAGCCCTTGGTATCTGTGTACCAATCATCTGAAATTGCTTGCTGGGCCAAAGGTATGTTTGTTTCATACTTCTCGTTTATTACATGCAAGATATGATTCACTTCGATAAGGTCTTTGACGTCATAGTCTCTCCCTTTATTTAGTAGTTTTCTCGCTTTCCTCGGAATTTTGCTAATCTTCACGATATCCGAGCATATATTTTCTTGTGCCCTTGCATTTTTCTTTCTATTCTGAGGATAATTATAAATTTTTTTCTTTGGAATGTTCTTATTTGCTGCATAGATAATGCTGTTTTCTATTGCATCCCATGCTTCATCCAATGTGCAAGCCTTAGAATTTTTCTGAGCAGTTTTGTTGATTAGTCAGTTGATACTTGGCTTATTGCACAAATACTGGTATAGGTCTTCTTTATATTCCTGCCAGTTCTCTTGTGTGGCCTTGTCGTACTCGTATACTGTTCTAGTGATCTTCTTTTTACGCACTTCTGCAATGCTAATTCTACCAAGTAACTCTTCAACTTGCATTTCTGTGTCAATCAGTGCGTGGTCACTACAGGTAACATAGTTCATGCTATGAATTTCTGCTGTCGATAATATTTTATCAGACCTTCTGAAAGCCAGATCTGATCGATTCTGGTTCTATACCTACAATTGGACCAAGTATATGCTCTTGATGTTGGATTCAGCTGGCAAAAAGCATCCTTAAAACCTTGATCTAACAACCAGCTATGCAGAGGTAATTTTTTTTTGCACAGATTTTTTGCTGACCCCCATTTGTCTAGTGCAGGATCCAGAATGTAGTTGAAATCTCCTATTATAATAAACTGTATTTTGCCAGTTCTCTTCATATACCTCTTGACAATCTCCTGTTGAACCCGTTTGATTTTATCTTTATCGTTCGGAGGTAGATAAACTGTAATAATGACTATTTCTAGTTGTCTAAAATAAAAAGCTGCTTCGATCATAAATTCACTATGTCTAACTACTTGACCTAAATGTTTTTCCCAATCCTTCCTTACGAGAAGACCAACTTCTGAACCCTTTTTCTTGTTTGCATCACTACTTGACCAAAACCCATTGTAGTTTACCAAATTCTTTGTTAGAAAATACCCTTTTTTAGCTGAAACATTTAACTCAACAAGTCCTATAACCGCATAGTCCCTTGTTTCTACCCAATTTCCAAGCATTACTAACTTGTGTCCGTTTGAATTTTTGATTCCATTAATATTATAACTTGCTACTTTAAATATAATTTCTTCACCATCTTTAAACCGCTTCATAATACTGGCAGTCTCTACCCAGTTGGACTCCAGCCTACCTACTACAGAAATTTCCCCTTCTGCTTCTAGGTGTGTTGGCCTAAATTCTTTTTGTTTTTTGAAAAATTCGTATTCACTTCTAAGAAACCTATATATTTCGGAACCCTCCTCATGTATTGTTTTTTGAGAAGATGCTGCATTAACTTGCGCTACTGGTAGAGTTCTTACCCGGGTCAGAAAATAGTGACCCGGACGGGTCAGCTATTTACCTGGGTCATCGGGTCATGTGGACAATCGTTTCTTAAAGATAATCGCTCTTTTCAATTACTGAATTAGGAAGATAATCGAATTCTATGAATCCTGCATATTACCATTGTCAAAAACAATGGTAATATGCAGGATTCATAGGATGCATAAATCCCTAATTTGAAAAAATCGGTATAACTCTTGCATAAAGTTGATGTTCTTAGAAATCATACGTCAAGAAGCATATATATCGTTTATAATTAGAGGTTTGTAAAAATTCGAAATTTACATAAATAAAATCCAAAATTTTCCGGGTCACTGATAATAAAGTATTTTTTAAGGAATAATTTAAAGTTGTCAATAATTTCGACTATATTTTATTGGTACGTTTTTTAAGAATAATTGTAAAATACTACGTATAAATTTGTATCATTACAGCATGTTCACGAAATAGTTAAAGCCAAGTTGTTACTTACGAATTGGGGCTGAATTAGATAAGCACAAAGCATTGGGACATTAACTAATATTAGCTAGAGCTGATAATTTTATGGGAATTTTTAAAATCGTATTGTGAGTATATAGAGCTCGAATTAGTAAACATTTCAAAGTTCCTAACGCCCAAATCTTACCATTAACTTCTTCTAGATCATTAGTGTATCATAACACCCGAACTATTATCATTATAAAAAGCCAGTCGAAGATTATGAGTTGAATCCCACAAACCTTATAAAAAAAAAAAAAAATCAAAAAAAATCAAAAAACAAAGACCATTGACCTATCGTCAACATAAAGCAAATAGAATTACATAATGTAAGTACTTTAATGCAAGAAATAGTTCATTTTGTTGTGAAAAGTAATTAACAATCTTATTTTTATCATATAGAAATACCAAGCCAATATATATGAATGACGAATCTTTAGAAGATATGGCGTTAGAGCCTGAGAATGTGTTAGATGATGGTGCATTAGATACTGATGATGCGTTAGAGCCTGATGATGCGTTAGAGCCTGACAATGCATTCGAACCTGATAATGTGTTAGAGCCTGATGATAATGATTTAGATGGGTCGGAATCTAATAATATGGATGGTAATGAAAATAATGAAGATTCACTTCAGTCCACGTTATCACAAACTGGTCATCAAGTTTCAGCTAAAAAACGAAAAAAAAGTGAAAGGGCAGGTGGTAGTCCCGTTAAACAATTTTATGAAACAATGCCAATTAACAATTTAGAATTTTGGGTTTGTCGTCATAAATCTTGCATTCCACGAGCAAAATATTTAAAGGATGGATCTACTTCGAATTTATGGCGATATATGAGAAATAAGCATCATATTTCACGAGATTTTGTGGAAAGTGGTCGAGTAAAAATTGTAGTAAAGGATAATAATAAGTGTGAATTTGTTGTAATGCCAGAATCCTCGCAGTCAACAATAATGCAAACACTTAGCAAAATGAAAAAATATGCATTTAATAATCCCAAACAAAAAAATCTTGATATCCAAGCCAATATACTTAGTAACGATCGTTTGAAAGAAATTCTTATAAATTCTGAGGATAAGGTATTACGATCCCTTCGTGAATTTGCTCTTGATAGTGCTGAAATTAGTTATATTTCATTTACAACCGATATGTGGACATCAGATAATGGTGATCCATACATCGGACTTACTCTTCATTGGATAAATGATAGTTTTCAAGTAAAGGAAATGATTGGTAATATTTTGTATCTCCCATATCCCCACACCGCAGAATGTCTTTTAAATAAAATCAGTGAAATTTTAGATAGTCTCCAACTTAAACATATAACTGTTAGTGGTACGGTTGATAAGGGTCAAATATTAAATTGTGTTTAGAAAAATTAGAAAAAAAATTTAGCATTTTTAAAGTTCATTGCTTCGGTCACACATTACAACTTGCAATTAATGATACGTTAAAAGAGTGTTTAGAAATTACTAATTTAATAAAAAGATGTAAAGACATTGTATCACATTTTAGTGGAAGTCCAAAGCAGAAGCAATTTCTTTTAGAAGCGCAAATGGAGATAGAAGACTGGAATAACTTTCTTTTTGTAGTTCGTGATGTTTCAATGAGGTGGAATTCGACATTTTATTTATTAAAACGGTTAACGGTCCTTAAACCAGCAATGTATAAATATAAGTCGTTTTTGGTTGAAGTTAATGATAATAGCTCACTAAGAAGTTATGAAGACAAAGAGTTATCATTGGACGAATGGGAAAAAGTAGCTGAGTTAGTTAAATTATTGTATCCTTATGAGGTTGTTTCAAAAAAATTATCGGGTTCACAGTATCCAACACTTTTTCAAGCATGGTTTGCAATTAACTTTATTAAAATAAAACTCGATTATACAATAATAAATAATAATGATGTTCGGAAATTTGGAAGTCTTCTTCGTGAATCAATTCAAAAAAGATTTTTAGAACCGACAAGGCCAATTTGATTTGCTGCTTTTTTTGATCCACGTACTAAGGACATGCAAATATTTACGGAAGATGAGAAGAATCAAACTATTTCAGAAGCACGTACAGAATACCTTCAATTAGCTGCTAATCTTTATGAGTTAGATAATTTATCCGATACAGCATCAAGCGATATAATGAATAGCGAAGATATTTTTTCTAACCTAGCAGACAGCTTTCAAGAACATTCAAGTCAAAATGATAATAATATTGCTAACCGTGAATTTAATTCATATTTATTATTACCAAGGGTCCCAAGTGAAACAAACATACTTCAATGGTGGGCATCAAGAAAATCTGATTATCCCATACTTGCAAAACTTGCCCGCAAGTATCTCTCCATCCCAGCCACATCTGTTCTATCAGAGCGCCTTTTTTCATCTGCGGGTCTCACTATTACCGAAAAACGAACAAGACTCAATCCTCAATTTGTTGAATCGATTCTCTTTCTTAAATCGGCTCTAAAGCTTTGGCCCGCTTCACATATATTTAACTAGATAATAAAAATTTTTATGTTTAATGTTTTATTAATAAAATAATTGAATTTAGTAACGTAACAGATAGTAATTGAATTGGGCAGACAGTTAAGCCGGGTGATGAACGAATTAAAATTATGAAGTACTTACGGGACTGGATAAATCATTAAAAATTGAACTGCCAATACTTTTAAAATTCAAGAAACAAAGTATAAAAAAAATATAATGAATACATTTAAATATATCATTAAATTTGAACCATGCGTTTACATTAAGGACGAGAGGAAACTTACTGAATGGTAGACAGATATAAGAAACCACCCGAAGATTAAAATAAGTATTAGAATCGTGTATGTAACTACAGTATTAATCTGAACATTGTGACATACTATTTTTTAAAAATATATATATACTTATCGTTAAATAAAATGCGATAGCACGTAAAAAGATGAAAATTACGTAAATTACATTTACAGTACGTTACAAATAAATAAATTACATTTTATAGTTGATTGACACATGATTATTACCCAAATTATATCAGTTTGCCTATTTTGAATTCTGACCCGTTTAACCCGGGTCAAAGCAATTTTCGACCCGTGACCCGTTGGGTCAGGTGACCCGTACGGGTCATCTAACCCGGGTAAGAACTCTAGCTACTGGTATTTTATTTTTAGAAGGGTGCAGAATCTTCTCTTTTCCCTTTGTAATGCCTGGGCGCCGTTTTTGAGCGAAGAGCAGGCCGTATCTGCTCTACGCTTTCATACCTTTCTTCTATTCTAGCTAATCTTTTTAAAATTTCCTCTAACATTCCTATATTAGGATGTTCCTCTTCATGTTTCTGGGATCTTATTAGATCATTTTGGCTGTATTTCCGTTGGAACTTTCCCATTGATTCTATCACCATTTCTATCATTAATACTATTGCTAATATCTGTTAATGGCATTCTCTTCAGAATATCTTCATTTCTTGGTATGGAAAATTCTTTAGAACAATCCTCCTATTTATTTTTGAGCACATATTTATGTTCTTGTTTTCTTCTAATGTCAGGTGCTCATTTGTTGGTTTCCCAAAACAATTTAGTACTATAATAGTATGCTGTTCCCTTCAATGCATTTTCTAGATCTTCAGCTGTTTCAAAATAAACCGTTGCCAGACCTCTTTGATTTCCATTGCTATTTGCAGATATGTATACTGCTTTTGCATTAAACCTCTTCATTTGTCTTAATAAAGCAAATTCCACTGCCACTTTTGGTACGTTTTTAACAATTGCTCTATAAGCACTCCTGCTTGTTAATGTGTCTGTATCAAACTTTCTGTGTGTCAAACGAACAACCTTTCCTTGGTCAAAATGTACTGCCCACATTTTTTCTAATAGATCCTTTTTAGTCTCATTGCATAGAACTAATTCAATATAGGCTGCTTCATTTTTTCCAAAAGGCATATATTCCTTCACCTGTGCCAGGCCAAAAGGGCTTAGACATCTTCTTATCAGTCCAGCCCTTGCATTTCTTGGCAAGTCCCATAAGGTTAATTCGATCATAGGCTTTACTTTTGTACTTGAGATTGGAGTTTTTTGTATGTATGAATTTTGATTCAAACTACCATTGTCATTAGAACAAGTTTTAACTATCTTTGTTTGTGGTAGTTTTGTACTATCTTCATTAGGTTCCGCATTATTGACTAGCCTGTCGGCTTTCTTGGAGTTTTGGATTGCACAATCAATATGCATTTCGTCTATTAGCTCGTTTAATTCAACTTCCTTCTTCATTAAAATATCCTCTTGTGCATTTTTCTCTATCAGTCTTGTTACTCTGTTAATTGTTACTTTTTCTTCTAACACTTCTTCTCTCTGTCTTTTTTTTTGTGGGGCTTTTCCTTTTAGAGTTTCTTCCAATTCTTCAGTTCCGTAGTCCATGGTGCTGCATTCTAAGTCTAACATTAACTCCTTTCTTGACAATGCTGTTTCTTTCTGTTTTACTTCGAGTGTTCTCCTGTATGGATTTTCTAGGCTGAAGGTAATCTCCTTTTTCCTTTTATTGTCTTCAATTTCCATTTCTACAAATTGATTCTCTTCCTCTGATACTAGCATTCCTCTTGCTTTTTTCTGTTCTATCCATCCATACGTATACAGCAATTGCCTAATTATATAGACAACTCCTGTCCTTTCTAGTCCTAAGAATTTTGCTATACGCTTGTCTTTTTTAAGTAATCTACTTTCAAACTTATTAAGGATAAGTTTCTGCGATTTCTGTTCCTTAAGGAATAAGTTTTGGTATTTAATTTCCAACCCCATTTTTTGGGATAAAAATGTATATATAGTTTGTGCTGGAAAATTCTAGAAAATTCTTGTCGTTGTTTCAATTCTGTTTTTGTGCACGTGATTTGTTTATCAAATTTATACACGTGTTTTGTTTGTTTACTTGATTATCTAATACACGTTACTCTGGTTATATCGACATTCTCTAGCAATGGAAAAATTGTCGATATATCCAAATGTCAGTTTAATAAGCATCTCTATCTATACTAACATTATATTGATATTGTGTAGATATGTCGACTTAGGCAGAAGTAAATTTTTTTGTTTTTACCAAGCTTATACTAAGAATTATAAACTTAGCAAAATGAATTTATTTTAGCACAAAATGAATTTGTTTTATGTTTAGTATAAAATAAATCCATCATATATTTGCATAAAATAATGAAATGAATTTATTTTATGCTTATTGTTTCATGCTAAGCTTAGTATAAAGCAAATTTAAAAAATTAATTTGATTGGTACACCTATAACGACAGTCGGTTTATAAAAATTGTCGCTATATCCAGCAATAAAAATTACCTTAAATAATTTTTTAATATTAAAATTGTCGGTATGTCAATATCTCTTATGATTGTCGATATAACCAATGAATTTTTAACATTATAGATTTTTTTTGAAAAAAGTGTTGATATAACCAGCTGTCAGTTAATCCAGCTGTCAGTATAACCAGAGTGACGTGTATTTGTTTGTTTGCTTGTTTGTTTACGTGTTGCCCGATCAGTCCCCAACGATCTGCAGACAGGGGTAAGCTAATTTTCCCAAAAAAGTTTTTAAAAATTTTTCCAAAAATAAAGAACTGTACAAGGCTCCACAAGTTTATGTCGTTGGGTCTAGAGCTAGTACTAAACTACTGCTTATTTTTAGTAACACACTTCTTTACTTAGTCGACCTGACCTTGTTTTCTAATGTGATTTTTGCTTTAAACGTAGTTACTCTTCTGTAACGTTTTTGGTACAGATAATCATTAGAAAGAGTTTTTTTTGTTTTCTCCGAAGCTGATAACAATAGCCTATTAAAAATATTTATATAATAAATATTATAACTTTTCTATAAAGAACAGTCCACATAAGTTTAATAAACAACTTGATTGTATGGTCCATGAATAAAATTTACTGTTTTTAAAAAGTTTAGCATGCTTTATTATTTCTTAAACTATATAGTATACAAATTTGTGCACTAAAATGTTTTTTAACCTGTTTTTGTACAATTGCACCAAATTTTACTAAGTCACACCCATGTTTCCTAAGATAAAATAAAAGTGCACACATGTTGGATTTGGGAGCAGATCAAAATCCTGACAAACCAAATCCTGATAGGTCATAATTCTGACAATAAAAATCCTGAAAATCCTGATAACAAAGAAATTATTAAATTTATTTAAGTTAGGTTAGGGTTTGGTGAGTGCCTAGGATAGGGTTAGGGTGAGCGCCTTAGTTGATTTTATAGTAAAGTTGCTCAAAGAAAGCTTTTTTTGATTGTCAGGACTTTTGATTGTCAGGATTTTTTTGTCGAGATTATGACCTGTTGGGATTTTGTTTGTCGGGATTTTGACCCAAATCTGTTGGATTTCATAAAATTTTTATCTTGCAAAGCTTTCTTAACACTGCTCAAAAATTAGCAAATAATGTTGACCATCTTATAGTCTTTGTAGTCAAATTTAATAGTAAAAAGCTATAATCATGAAAGATCTTCATAATTGTCACATAAGGGTACCTTTTATAAAATGATATTAAAGTTGGTCAAAGATTCCTTATGATCAACTTTACAGAGTTTATTTTAGAAGCAACTCTAAGAAAAAAAAATAGTTTAAAAGTTCAGGTCTCATAGCATATTTTATGATTATCATTGAGTTATATTAACTATATCATACTACAATAGTGAAACATTAGGGTGTTCAATCGATTAATTAATCAAAACATAGTTAGGGTACATAATGTAGATCACTAATTTCAGATTTTCTAATAGGATTTGAAGATTATTTTTGATTATACTTCCTCTACGTATGAAAATATAGAAAATAGAGGATTAGCTTGCATTTTCTTAGCAACATACTAGTGTTCATGAGCTACTTTATTTTATTTGAAGTTATTATCATTTTTTTCTTATAATAGATTTCTTAATAATATTTTTTGTAATTTTTTTGACAATTTACAAGAAATTTTTTTTACAATATATTTATAAAATTAATAAAAAGGGCTCTATTTCATGAAAGAGAATGACAAGAACTTTCAGATAAAAAAATTCACTTAAGATTAATTAGGTCATTGTTGAGAAAAAGTACTTTAAATTTTTGATTTTATATAATAAACGATTATCGTTTATCATATAAAAATTGATATCGAAAATTCTAAGTACTTTTTCTCAACAATGGCCCAATTAATCTTAAGTGATTTTTTTTTATCTGAAAGTTCTCATCATTTGTTTTCATGTAATAGAGCCCTTTTTATTAATTTCATAATTAGATTGTAAAAAAATTTCTTGCAAATTGTCAAAAAAATTTCAAAAATTTTATTAAGAAAGCTCTTATAAGAAAGAAAATGTGAGAACTTTCGAATAAAATAATAGTAGCTCATGAACGACTAGTACATTGCTAAGAAAATGTGAGCTAACCCTCTATATTCATATTTTCATATATAGAGGAGTATAATCAAAAATAATCTTCGAATCCCATTAGAAAATCCGAAATTAGAGATTTACATTATGTACCCTGACTATGTTTTGATTAATTAGCCGATTGAACACCCTAGTGAAACATCATCATGTGGCTTGAGCCTTTGAAAGTTATTACAGCCAATTATAGTAAAGATTTTTATAAAATTTTTTCCTGACACCGATTTTTTTTTAAATTATTTTAGCATACAAATTTGTACGCTAAAATTTACAGTTTAAGGGATATCTTTATTTTTAAACTTTTTAGTTTCGACATGGTTGTGCAGGTTTAACAAAGATTATATATATTTTTAAAATGACATTTATATGATGAGTTTTTCTTAAAAAAAGAATAAATCTATTTTACATGTAATGCTTTTTAAAATAAAAAAATTTTTAGAAAAAAACTCTATCCGCGTAATAAATGTTTTAAATACAGTATATCATTAAGTATCTGTGCTTTTTAAAAAACGGTTAGTACTTACTACATTAAACTGAATTTTTAACAAAATTCTCATAAAGGTGGTTTCTTGGGATTTTTGTATAACAGGCAATTTTTGACTAAAACGAATGCTTTGAATTTCCAAGATTGTGTTGCGTTACGTCAAATCGCTATTTGTTGTATCGATCATCACGTGGAGATAGTATCAAAAAAGTATAAAATTTGGGGTACATCTAGAAGTATCAAAAAAAGTAAGTGCAGAAGTCTCAAAAACGTAAGTTTTGCGTCGGGTGGACTATCAAAATTCACCCCCACGTGATCAGTACCAAAAGTTCGTTTATGTTAGGTTAGTGTTAGGGTGAGTGCCCAGTTAGGGTTTGGGTTTGGGTTACTATATCCAAGGAAAACATTTTGTTAGTTCAAAAAAGAGAAATAAGCTTTTTTTTACGTTTGTTTTGACTTTTCCTGATCGTTTTTCGTTACATCAAATTATGATCTTTTATTGGTCAACAATCGCGTGGGATGAATTTGCATAATGTTCATTGACGATCCATGCCGATCCATGCATACCTGTCCAATCAAAATACACCACAGGAATGTACATAAGTCTAAGATCTCTATCGCGTGAAAAAAAAATCATATTTATAAATTTAATTTGATCCGGAACGATACTGAGGTAGTCGGTCGGGTGACCCGTACGAGCCACCCGACTCGGGTAATAACTCTAACCGAGAATAAATCGTGAAAATATCTCGCATCTAGTTATGTTTCGAGGATGTGGATCTCGAGAAGACATATGTAGAGTTTTGCGTCAATATACGGATGATCCGAAAAAATTATTGACAAACATTTGCGAGATCGAAATTTTGTGGTCTTCGATTTTACTAAGACAATTGATAATTCTCTCGCAATTAGATTAGGTTGGGACACGCCCTTAAAATTGGATAAATAGGGTTCGTTTGTGCCCTATCTCGTGTTATATTATATTCCATATACAGGTACATAAAAAAATCGCGTGTACATTCTGTTCATTCTGTTTCGAAACATCAATCAAGAAAAGTTTATTATGCACTTTTCAACCGGGTGTAGACAGATTTACTTTATTAATATTATACGCATTTTACATTTTTTTCAAGGTTAAGATAAAACTATGTATTAAAAGATTACTTGCAAGATGGGTTAAAATCATTATATATAGCAATTTTTCTACCTAATTCAAGTAAACATGTATTCATTTCGACTTCTGCTTTTTGGGTAGAACTGGTGTTGGTTGGTTCTGCTTTATTGCATGTGCCCTTCGTTTGGTCAGCAACTTTTGCTTTTGTTCAACATATGATCTTTTCACTTCGATATTTTCTCTCATGAAGGACTGATCATAAACCGGCATTAGTAAAGGGCGGTGAATAAGTGAATGAAACACCATTATACTCACAAAGAACTTAAGACATGATATGATTGCTTCGGAAAAAACAGGGAAATCTTGCCAAACTGTGGGGATCTTGAAAGTTCCGTATTCGCGAAGACAATATGATTTCTGATGTATTGTTAGCCAAAATAAAGATACTTCAGTGCGATGACCAAAGCACTGAAACTTGCAAGGTTTTTGTGATCATATATTCCGTCTTTAAGGTGAAGGATTATTCTTTGATTCAGCACATCTCTCATTGTTCTAATCAGCTTATAATCATGAATATAAAGTTGCGTCATATCATCGAAGTCCGGGGGTCCTGTTTGTTCGTATAGAAATACTTCTTCACGACTTAACCAAAGACAAGCAAGCCCATCTGCACACTTCGCCTCTAAGACTGTATCAATGATTGAATTGATGTTTGCGTTACGACGATCTTTGCTAAGACTATAACAGTATAATTTTGTAAACTTAATAAATGCAAGTAAATACTTCCCAAAGTGGATGATCAGAACTTACATTCTCCAATCAATGTTACATATGGCCTTTAGTGTATTCTTTAATATAGGACTAACGAACTGAGCTAGAGATAGTAGTTGAATCCGGATATATATTTATATCCGGATATAATCCGGATTTTAAATAAATCCGGATTCAATAGCTGTATCCGGATATAAAATAAATCCGGATATAATATATATATCCGGATAGAAAATAAATCCGGATATAAATATATATCCGGATACATTCGGATATATTTATATCCGGATTTAAAATAGATTAATCCGGATATATTTTTTGATTTTATTTATATCCGGATAATAAAAATATATCCGGATTCTAACTCTAAACTGAGCATTATATTGATTTTCTCGTAAGTCTCCTGACTTCAATGTGTTGTAAGGTGCTTCAAAGGCTTCAATACTAAAAAGAACTCAATCATTATAACATTTCACTTACAACGTTAAAATGACAATAAAATAAGGAAAATATACTATGGTGCAAGTATATGGTAGATTGCATCTGCCAAGTCTTTGTGAATTTTGTTTCCGTTGATTTTTTGGTTATGGAGTTCACGCCAATCGCTTATCCATTCTTCTAGACTAGCCTTTGGCTTATTTTGCCATCATCGGCAAAATAAGTAACAAAGATAATCAAACTAAAACATTTCACTTTTCCCATGATTATGACATACCTTGAAGAATTCTTGTATAAAACTTCCCAATCTTTAGGTATATTATGTTCGGGATATGTACTTGACACAAATTCGCTCCAAGATTCTTCTGAAATTTCATTTGTGAAGCGTGAAATCGGTCGCATATCCATGATATCGCTATTACAGAGACTAATAAAATGAATAAGATTACTATTTCGATTCTATATTAACTATGAGTGCTGATTTTACTCACTCAAAGATGTCTTCGCATTGATCACGGTAATCTGTTAAAATTCTCTCCAGGTCGATGTTGTTTACCATCAATGGAATTCCCTCTACCTTTCCAACTAGGGATGGGCTATAGCCGTAGCCGATTCTAGTCGGTCAGAGAGGCTTAGCTGACCGACTAAATTGTAGCCGTTGAAAAACATTTTGTGCGCCTGTGTGTTTGGGTGGTGGCTCAATCAGGAGCCAGAAGCGGCAATTCCCCTGAAATTAGTAATAAAATTGCGCAGGGGTTGCCAGGTTGAAACTAGACAAGCGTGTATCAGCCGGTGGTCTCTGATTTTTGTGGAGAGGTGGGTGGGGCGAATTTTGATTGTTATTGTTGTTGCTTGTGAGTGGAGAGTGAGTGAGAGTCTGTGGCGATTGTATTTATGTGATTTTTAGCCGATGCTTGGTGTAACGCCACGTGATCGGTAGGTGGCCCTGCGTAACATCACCTGACCGGCTGGTGCTTCGGTCCCTGTGTAACCCGTCTGATCAGCTTATTATTAGTTTTCCCCGTGACGGGGTCGCTGTTTTTCGAATAGATCGACACGGATCAGTCCGATAAACGGAGATCCCGTAAAGACTAACAATCATCACATCACGTGAAATAATGCATTCGCCCAAGAACACCATTTTACTTATTTGCGTGGGTAACACAAACCAAAAAAGAAATCCGATATTGTAAATAAACTAAGTGCGTGAGATAAAAATTTAGGGTTAGGGCCTTAACGTTAGAGGCTATAGGGTTAGTGTGATGTTTAATATAAGTAAATTTTCATTCCCGTCATTTTTAATTAGTGCACCAAGATCGATTTAAACATTGGTTTTTGCGTATTTTCGCTTTTTTCTTCTTTTACGCGTGTTCGAATTCTTCGTCGGGCTGATCCGGAATAGTCAAAAATTGCACTCTCCGATTGGCTATTTTCTCTCCAGGAGCTTGTATTACCCGCGCAAATAAGTGGATGCCAAGAACACCTCCAAAAATTAACCAATCTTTAACATTAAGTTAGAGTACATTGAATTAGAGTTAGGGTAAGGTTAGGGCAAGGTTAGAAGGTAGAGTATATACTAAATTTGATGCGGAATTTTTTTTGTTAGAATATGAAAGGTGGTTTCTTATGCGGCTTTACAAGAAACATGCGATTTTTGACAAAGCGAACATTTGGTTTGAATTTCCTGATTGTGTAACTTTACACATGATCTTGAAATCTGATTTGTTGCGCAGAATTTTTGGAGGTGTTCTTGGGGTAGTTGCATACGTTATTTGTTTACTTGCGCTAACAAAAATTGGGCTAAACTAATCTGTAATCTCAAAAGAACCTTTACATAGTAAAATAATTGATCGACTATAGTCGGCTATTAACCGGTATGACCGACCGCACTTAGCCGGCTATATGCCAATAGTCGATAATAACCGACCGTAACCGACCGAACCCATCCCTATTTCCAACCATCGATTCGGATGCTCTTAAATCATTCCCTAAATCTGTCAATACGAAAATATGTCAGCCTTATGGCGAACCTGTAGCACAAGCCATTCATTTGCAACGTACCACTAGCTATGGCAACTTCCTCTCGTGGTTCTTCATTCTTCTTTGCTGCCGTTGTTATTCTTCATGCTGTCGGTATAATAAAATCGTTAAAAAATTAAACTCAAGGTAACAATTTTATACCGGAGCTTCATCATCTTCAGGTAATTGACCATCCTGCATTAATTGCGTCATTTTGTTTTGATAATCTAATATTTCAGAACTGGCATTTTTGAGGGACAAATTCAAAGAATTTAGAATAAATGAATTATCTGGCACCACTTATATAACAAACAATTTCAGCGAGATAGAAAACAATCCTGCTTACGAGCGTTCGATTTTGTTGCATTTTCGAATGAATAAATGGACAAATCTGTTCTGCGTAATTTTCTATATTTTTGTCTACGACTAGAGAGCGTACGTAGATTAATATAATATAAATCACTTCACTTAATAACGATAACTCTTACGTTTTTGATTTCCTTCGCTCAAGTATTAAGGTAACAATAGAAATAAATAGAAATAAATAGAATAAATAGAATAAATAGGTTAGTCATAATATATCATGATCAGAATATGTAATGAAATTTCACACAATTAGGAACGTGAAGCTTCTTCATGATTTAGGAACGTAAACAAAAGAGTAAACTTCCGGGTTTTCAATTCAACACCAAATAATAGGTGGAAGCGGAACCCCTAAGCATGTTGCGTATGAGCAAAACGAAACTTCGACACTGATTTAGGAACGCGCTCATAAAGGCGACTTCCAGGTTTTCAATTCGACACCCGAGTAACCGGGTGGAAGCAGAACCCCTAAGCAGTGCTATGTTGCCGTAGATCTAAAAAAAAATCGATGAAAAACTTTACTTACATGTTAAAATGTTAAAAGCGAGATTTTATTTCAACATCATAATGAAAAAAATCTTTATATTTCGTTGCGTGTGATTAAGGGTAGGGTATCTGTTTTAGTGTTTCGGGCGAAATCCATTTTCAAAATCCGAAAGGCGAAACCGAAATGCTCCCAAAGGCGAAATAAATCCGAAATTTCCGAAATTTCCGAAATGGGCGAAACTTCCGAAACCTGGCGAAACCTCCGAAACCCGGCGAAACCGAAATGGCGAAATCTCCAAACTTTTTCGATTTTTTTTTATACTTTTTTGGAATTCACTATTGTTCTATTATTTTTCTTGTACGCAGAATCTATCTCTTAATACAGTGCATAGGCAAATTTGCTTGCAATATATGAAATATACATAAAGTACGAAGAAATAATACTAGGTAAAATAACAATTTATATACTTAAAATATTTATTTAAAATTTACAGTATTTTAATCCTTTAACTCAAATTATTTCAACATTAAAGAACCAAATTGTGATATGTGTCTTTGAAAAAATTTTATATAAGAAAATTTAGGCCACGCAAAATTAATTTTTCGTTTTGCATAACTCGCCGACTCAATTTTTCCAAATTTTTTTTTTTTTTTAAATTCCTATTGTTCCATTTTTGCCATTTAATTTTTTCTCCGGTGTCACCCAATGACGAACTTACTTTTCCGGAATTACCCAACAGGTCCAATAAAAAAAAAAAACCATAAATTTCTGATTCCATGTTATGCAAACCGAAGAACTAACTTTGCATTAACTTAGATATGAACATGAATGAATTTAGACCACGCAAAGTTAAATTTTTTTTTTTAAAAAAAAAATCTGACCCGCCAACCGGAATTTTGAAACCCAGGTTATGCAAAATGAAAAATTAACTTTGCGTGTCCTTATAAGAAAAATTATTGTAGGATCTATCAATAAATCTTCCCGATTAGATAACTACACAATATTGTCATCCCACGCGTTATCCATCACATGATGCGTGGGATAATTTGGGCCAATACCATAATTCCGGCCGAAATTAACAGATTTCCGGTAAACAATCCCGTGAATCACGCACGGATCATGCGTGTGATCCCGGGATTTTTGGAAAAATTGCAATTGCCCATCACTAAATAAATATTAGATAAGTTTATTAGCATTAGGATTTGCAAAAATTATTTAACAAATAAAGAAAATGATAATTTATCGTTATCGCTTTCGTGGGATCTGTTCACACTATCCCCTGAATTGAACTCATACTCCGTTTCACTACACTCTAGGTAATTTTTCTAATAAAATTTCTAATATTTGATTTCAGAACTTTCGGCAGGTTTCAGTTTCGCCAATTTTTGGATATTTCGCCAGGTTTCAGACATTTCGCCAGATTTCAGACATTTCGCCAGTTTTACCAGTTTCAGAATTATCGGATTTGAGGTTTTTGGGGTGAAACATATTTCACCTATTTCAGAAATTTCGCCTGGGCAAAATATATAATTTCACCCAAAACACTAAACTGTTTACATTAGGTCCCTGTAATTGTTAGCCAAAAAAGAAATGATCTACAATATTATCCAATTAAAAATAGGGTCTCATTAATTTAGGGCTTATGCAGCGTGAAAAGATACCCTACCCTTAAAAATCTGTAGCCGATGAGGCACGTGCTGGGCAATCGTTTTGCAACATTTAACAGAAAATCAATTAATATTGTGTTTCAAGGAGCTCCGTATAGCGCTGCCTATAAAACCCCGGTCTTATTCAAGAAACCTCCTCAACAACTTGAATAGCACCCGGAGGTACTGTGTAAGGAGGGGTATACTATATAAGAATAAAATGCTACTAGCATCAGGGCACGTCCTTACGTCTGTGCTATAGTTAATTATAAGAAAAAGTTGCACACAGGTATTAGAACATAACTTTATGTTAATAGATATATAAATAATATAAATACTTTAGTATAATCCATTAGTATATAGTCTTTGTAAACAATGTTTTTTTACAAAGATATCACATATTAGATTCAATTTTGTATATAAAGCCCTTTTACAAATAATTTATAACCAACAAAAGCCAAACTTGGGTTTTGCTAAGTAATTGTTATAGTACAGTAAAAATTTTAGTTATAATTTTATCTAGTACTAAAAGACAGAACAGTCTTGTATTGTTCGTTTGTAATATGATTCATTCCTATTTGTATAATTTTTTGAGACGGGACCAATTGTATAGACAAAGTCTTGTATTGTTGTTTTGTTATAAACTGGTTTCTTCCCTTTTTAGGTCACTATAATTTAAAAATAACAAAGAAACTGCGTATTGTGTATGTAATAGTCTTTGTAAATAATGTTTTTTAATATAACAAAGATACCATATATTAGATTCAATTTTGTATATAAAGTCCTCTCGCAAATAATTTGTAACCAACAAAAGCCAAACTCGGGTTTTGCTAAGTAATTGTTATAGTACAGTAAAAATTTTATTTATGATTTTATCTAGGACTATAAGATGAACCAGTCTTGTATTGTTCATTTGTAAAACAATTCATTCCCTTTTTAGGTTGATATATTTTAAAAAATGTGTATTAGCCTCCTTAGTGATTATTATTATTGTCCGATGTGTATTGAGGGCTCTATAGTACAGCGATGGACATGTATTCCAGTAATGTGTATACTTGTTAGTTAGCTATAGAGATTGACATGGATCAACCCGATGTTTAGTCTTTGCGTCGTTACAAAGGCTACTAATTCTAACAGAATCCTGAAATATACATAGATAGGTAAGGTGACTTTTAAATTTTTTACTAATTGCTGTACGCAAGACTTTTTTATAAGATTAGTATACAAAATTTATACCTTACAATAAAAAATTAAAAAAATACACAAAATAAAATTCTAACCTTGATTATAGTATAAAATTTTATATAAGCTATAGCAATATATAAAATTATAAAAAAATTCTCATGCATATATACTTGCGCATTAAGATTCAAATACATCGAAGAAGTTTTTTAATGCAGCTTTATACAGATTTCTAAAATCACTGCGAAGATTTTTAAAAATATAAATTTTGTACATAACTTGATTAATTAGATTTTTATATAATATATATCAAAAACATGCAATTTTTATTGGTCAATTATAAAATTTTACAAAAATAATATAGTTTTATTAAAAAAAACCACAAAACATATTACAAGAGATATTACAAACCACCTTGGAGACACTACACAAACACCATAAAGACATATACTACAGAAACACTATACAAAACCATAGAGACACACCACATGAATGTCATAGAGGCCACCATACAAACCATAGAAATACTAAAAGATACTACAAACGCCTAAAGCATCACTATAGAAACACTACACAATGCCGTTATAACACTACGCAATTGCTATAGACACTACAAATGCCATAGAGTCGTCGTAGAGGCACTACAACTGCTGTCAACGCGTACAGACACAAACGTAAAAACTGACAAAATCCCTAGTGTAATTTCAACTAAAAATGATGAACCTACGAAAAAACACAAGAAAAATGATAAAAATAAAAAATCCCTACTGAATTACTAACATGACAAGAAATTTGGCTCTAATCTTAAAGATCCCAACTGTAATCTCTACTACCCAACACCAACGATGAAGTCTTCCTCAGTTTTAGTATTTCTGTTTCGGCGACGTCGTTCTTCGGAGTCTTTCGCATTGTCAGTCACATTCTGGAAAATTGCGACTTTAACACCAACTACAACAAAGTCTATGAATACACCGACTTCAAGAGCGATGATGGTTAAGTTGCGTTCTAATAAAAGAAAGTTCAGGTAAGATAAATATTGTAAATAAAAAAAAAACAGAAAAAAAAAGCTACTTATCTTATCCCAAGCGAAGATGATCTAGATCTAATTTAGATCCAAATCTAGAGAATGAACCTATTAAATAAATAAAAAATAAAAAAATAAATATTAATTCAAATAAAAATAAGAAAAAATTATAAAGAAAAAAATAATTAAAAATAATTATAAAAAAAATAATTATAAAAAAAAATTAATTAAAAATATAATTATTAATAATAAAAAAAATTCAAAATAATTAAAAAAAAACAAAAAAATTGAAAAAATAAAAAAAAAGAAGAAAATCAAATAAAAAAAAATTAAATAAAAAAGAAAAAAAAATCGAAATAAATAAAATAATAAATAATAAAAAAATAATAATAAAACAAAAAAAAACTTGAAAAAAATAAAAAAAAA
>QKWP01000915.1:44934-58300 GCA_003550325.1 Gigaspora rosea | reverse complement strand
AAAAAAAATTTTAAATTAAAAATACATAATATAAAAAAAATTTTAATAATAAAAAAAATATTAAAATAAAAAATAACAATAATACGACCTGAGTTATGAATAGAGAAACCTGCTATGTTCATTGCGTGAGGGTTTTTATATAATAAAAAACAATAAAACACGAATTTCACAATAATAATAAAAAAACAAAAAAAAAGATACGTATATATACAATATAGTGGGAATAGAAAATGTGCTTTTTTTACTTTATTTATTTGGGACCGTTGCAGTAGAAAGGGCCCAAACTCTCCTAAAAATCAAAATTGAGTTCTTTTAAGATTCGGATTAATCTTGAGGTGGGCTAAACTTTTCAATTAAAAATGGAAATTGGTTTGCATAATAAAAAATCAAGATATTTTTAAAAAAACTTTTTAGATGACTTGTACGTCACGAGATTACCCGATATAGACAACCAATCAAATCGCCCAATTTTTGATTAACCCGGATCAGCCCGAAAAAATAAACACTATTTTCTCAAAATTATATATTTCCGAGTTTCGGCCCTTTCTACTGCAACGGACCCATTTGTTTATTTATTTTTGTTTTTTGAAAATCGAAATGCTCATGTATGTACTTTCAAAACAAAGGAGCAGACCAAATTTATACTAAAAATAAGCAAATTAAACCTTTACATATAGAATTTTGATATACAAATACGCAAATTAAAAATCTAACCTTTTTAATAATTTTTTAAAAGAATACGCAAATGTAAATCTTATTTCATTTAATTTGTCTATAATGGCGACGCATTCTTTGACCTGACCTATCTATGTATATTTCAGGGTCCTATTCTAACTTACGGTAATAGAACAGCATATGTAGATCACATGATATAGATTATCTGATGACGATCCAGATCACGGTACCCAAATTCGACCAATCAGATTGTTTAAACATGACAGACAGATATTAAAACTTTAGTAATATAGATAAGTAGCAGTACATTTAATAATAAGACTTATGGGGTACTATTCAAAAAACATTGGATTTCTAGTTGAATAGTACTCTGGTACTATATGAGGTGGATACTTTATCAAGTCACATGCTAGACAAACGATCATTTTTCAAATTAAAGATCTAGTATGGACCATAATAGCATTCACAATGTCTGTAGCTGTCCCACAAAGATTTTACACTCTATGCAATTTTGACCAATCGAATTTCAGAATCAAGTGTAACGTAAAAATCGAAGCAAAACAACTTTTTTACAAAAAAACGTGAATAGCTCTAAATTTTAATTAGGAAACCACCTTTTGCGGCCTAATTAAAAATGTTCCTTGTGAAATTTTACTAATAAACTCAACACTAACCCTAACTATACCGAGGTTTATTTTTACACACAACTTTTCATTTAGAAAACAAAACATATTTGTTTTGACAATTACATTACACCTGATCTTAAAATTTGATTGGTCAAAATTATGTGAGGATAAAATTTTCAAAAAGTCTACGGACACGTACAGGTCATGTGATATTTTATCTTATGAACATCTTCCCCAGTATCGCCACCAAAATTTTCTCAATCACGTGATGGCAAACAAAATTTTTTATTAGGTTAGGGTTAGGGTGAGTGCTCAGTTAGGGTTTGGGTTTAGATTATTATATAGTAAAATTGTTCAAAGAAAACTTTTTTTTAGTTAAAAAAAGTGGTTTCTTATGCAAACTTTTGAGAAATAAGCTTGTTTTGACAAAAGAGACGTTTTGAGACGTTTGTTTTGATCGTGTTACATTACACCAAATCATAATCTTTTATTGGCCAATAATCACGTGATCAAGAAAATTTTGTTGGCAATACTGGGGTAGTTCTTATGAACACGTCTCAAAATAATGATTTTTTTTTATTTAAAAAATTGATCCTTTAAGGCTTTGTACTAAGTTAATATCTTTTATCATTCTAATTAAGCTTGTTCTCCTGGTCTTTTTGGTGCTAAAAATGATGAGATTATTAAAATCTAATCAGTAAAACCGGAGATATGCATTTTAAAAATATCACATAAACTTCATATGCTATTATACATAGAACGAAATTATTTCAAGTTCTAAAACCTGAAATTAAAATTTGAAGACAAAATTGTTTTTGACCTATTTTACTTAAAAGACGAAATTATTTGATACTTTTTTTGAATAGACGAAATTATAAGGAACATATTTATATAAATTTTATTTGCTCTTCCTTATAAAAATTTTAATTTTCTCTAATAAAGACAAATGGCCTTTTTCAAAAATCAATTTCGGTGGCATCACTATACACTATATCTCCAGTTCTATTGAGTTTATTTTAACACCTCACCACGATTAGAACCAGAAAAACCAGGAAAATTAGCTTTCTTAGAACAGTAAAGGATTAACCTATTATAAAATCTCAGTTAAAATTTTTTAAAAAAAATAAAATAAGAAAAGGTGGTCTGGAAGACTTTCGGACTAAGTTAACCTCTTTATCACTCTAAGTAAACTTATTCCTCTAGTCTTTTTGATACAAATTGTAGTAATATTATTAAAATTGACTCAGCAAAGCCAGATATATAATCTCATAAAATTTATGCGATGTTTTTATATAATCTTTAGAACGTTGCCCAAATTTTGAAAGGTCATATCTCCAGTTCTACTGATTAGATTTTAATAATCTCATCATAATTAGAACCAAATAGACCCAGAGAACAAACTTTATTAGAATAATAAAGGATGCTATCTTGGTTAACAGATCATTTTTTAAATCAAAAAATTTATTATTTTAGTATGTGTTCGTAGGACCCCGAACAATATATATAGGGGTTATATTGAAATTTTGGCTAAAAAGGTTACTTTTTTACAAAAATGTTATATTTGAAAAGTGAATATTGGTCAAAAGGTTACATTTAAAAGTGGATCAAAGCTTTTAATGTTATATTATTAAAAGTGGATAAAATTAATAATTTTTAAATAGGCTATATTTAAAATTTTTTTTGAAAAAAATTTTTTTTTTGAGAAAATTTTTTTAAAAAAAGTATTGTTATATTTGATAATTGGTTAAATTTTATTAAATATTAAAGCATATGTAAATTATGGTTAATTAGCTCTAATAAAAGTAGATAAAAATTTTAAAAAGTTTATATTAAAGCTAATGTAACCTTTATATGTATTGTTTAGGGTCCTGTGTTCGTAAGATAAAATATCACGTGACCTGTACGTGTCCGTAGACTTTCCGTAAAATTTTTTGTGCCCTAATGCAAAACGATAACACACCAACAAGTCATGTAAACAGGACATTTTTTCAAATACTGAAATATAAGGTCTTATTGGTGTGGACTATAGCAGCCAATAACCAACCAGTCACGCACCGGACAGACTAGAGATATTAGTTGAATCTGGATATATATTTATATCCGGATTAATCCGGATTTTAAATAAATCTGAATTCAATTTTTGAAAATCTGTATCCGGATATAATATAAATCCAGATATAAATATATATCCGGATATAAATATATATCTGGATATATATTTATATTCAGATATATATTTATATCCAGATATATATCCAGATATAAATATATATATGTATCTGGATGTATTCAGATATATCTAACCTACGAGATTTTTACATGGCTATCTCCAAATTTCTGGATCAGATGCGTCAAATATAGATATAGGTTGGTGTTTAGCCCTAGTTGTTAGTAGATTTATTAGCCAATCATACAAAAATCCTTCTATTTATATTACGTTGTATGTACCTTCTATCTGGATTTATTTTCTATCTGGATATAAATATATATCCGAATATAAATTTATATCTGGATATAAATTTACATCCAGATATAAATTTATATCTGAATATAAATTTATATTCGGATATATATTTATTTTTTTTTTATTATTTTTTTTTTTTTAATATTAGGGGTGTAGCTCCTGCCCCAAACTTTATTAATACTTAAGTAGATTGACATTTGGTAGTGCTGTAAATACATACATATTATATACCAGTATTGAGACTAGGACTTCAGGCTATAAACCTTTTATCCACGGCTAAAACCCACCAGAGCCTTCTGTATTCCCATTTATATAGATGACCTGGATTTGTACGTCCCTTTACAACCAACAATCCACATTCACATGGGATATATATTTATATCCAGATATAAATATATATCCGGATATAAATATATATCCGGATAGAAAATAAATCCGAATATAAATTTATATTTGGATATATAGTGGATATATATTTATATCCGGATACATTCGGATATATTTATATCCGGATTTAAAATAGATTAATCCAGATATATTATTTGATTTTATTTATATCTGGATAATAAAAATATATCCGGATTCTAACTTTAGGACAGACAGACATTTTCAAATCAAAGGTCTAGTATGGACCATAGTAGCCAATCACCCACAAGTCACATGCCAGATAGACGAATCAAAGGTTTAGTGTGCAAATCTTACGTTTTTGATACTCCTGCACTTACTTTTTTGATACTCCTGTATGTACCCCAAAATTACGCTTACTTTTTTGATGCAGATCTGCATATATACACGTGACTTGTGTTACACAAAGGCCCAGTGCATTGTTTTTGCAAAAATAATTTTTGGTTACACGCCACTAATGTCGTGTAACGTTACACAAGTCTAATTTTGCCCGGCATTAAGCTTAATGCTGGTGGGCACTATCATGATAATGCCCCCGGCGGGGTTAGACATAATTCCGGCCCACCCTAACCCTAAATCTAGTGGTACCCTAACCCGGCATTAAGCTTAATGCTGGTGGGCACTATCATGATAATGCCCCGGCGGGGTTAGACATAATTCCGGCCCACCCTAACCCTAAATCTAGGAACCCTAAAAACTAATTGTTCGAAGCAACATCCAATCACAGTACATATACTAGATGCATATGTCGTGTAACCAGTATATGAACTGTGATTGGATGTTGCTTCGAACAATTAGTTTTTAGGGTTCCTAGATTTAGGGTTAGGGTGGGCCGGAATTATGTCTAACCCCGCCGGGGCATTATCATGATAGTGCCCACCAGCATTAAGCTTAATGCCGGGCAAAATTAGACTTATGTAACGTTACACGACATTAGTGGCGTGTAACCAAAAATTATTTTTGCAAAAACAATGCACTGGGCCTTTGTGTAACACAAGTCACGTGTATATATGCAGATCTGCATCAAAAAAGTAAGCGTAATTTTGGGGACATACAGGAGTATCAAAAAAGTAAGTGCAGGAGTATCAAAAACGTAAGATTTGCGTCTAGTGTAGACCATAGCAGCCAATCACCAACAAGTCATGTGCTGGACAGATGGACATTTTTCAACTTTTACATGTACATGTAAGTTCTCACTACGCTTTAAACAATTACGAGCAAGGTTGGGCTGAAATTTTGAGAAAATATCTGAAAATTCTGAAAAGGCAACTTAAATCTTTATTGTATGTTAGCTTAATAATAACTTTAGCTTTATTTGTACACTTAATTAAAGTACACGTGTATAGAAAACTTATATTAAACTTTTGTCATATGTTAAAGATATAGCTTTAAGCCAATGTACACTTTCATAATAAAATTTTTTGTACACTTATATAAGGTTTAAAGATGAAAGTTTACATATATAATATATTAGTATTCAGGGTCCTCTTTAAGGGTGTGATTCTTCTCAACTTTGTAACTTATCTCACTTTAGGCTTAAAAATAAGAAAGCGCATATGTAGCTAAAGCACTATTCATTATCTTGTGATTGTGGTTTCCTTTAGGAACCCCTGAAAAAGCCATTTGAAGAGGGCCTGCATCGATCATATGGATTTCGATCACTCAATTTTCATAGTAAAAAATTTACCCTTGTGAACTGCGTGACAAATTGTGGGACTGCTAAGTAAAAAGTTGTGTATAAAACTAAAACGCGTTATAGTTGGGGTTAGGGCGAGAACAGCGTAGGGTTAGGATTGATCTATTAGCAAAATTTCACGAGGAACATTTTTAATTAGGCCGCAGAAAGTGGTTTCCTAATTAAAATTTAAATCTATTGTTGTTTTATTCTTCGAATTTTACGTTACACCTGATCTTGAAATTCGATTGGCCAATATTACAGGGGGTGAACAATTTTTTGTGGGGCGTTGTAGGTTGACTAGATACGTACTGCTGTACTGTTAAATACTTGTTTTTTTTTTGCAAGTTATACGAACCTAAAAAGGAGACCATTAATTTATTAAGAGCCATGCGGTTAGAGTTAGCTTAGGGTTAGGGTTGGTTAGGGTTAGATTGAGATTACTGTATATTAAAATTTAGCAAGAAATTTTTTTTTTAAATTGCCCAAGTTACACTAAATCTTACAATCTACATAAGAAAGTTTTTTTTTTTGAGTTTGTATCACTCGCCAAAATAAGTACATGCGAATTGTACCCATATAATACGTAATAAATTATTTGCTCTTTTATTCACTTTACGATTTAATAAACATCACCTATACCTGAATCCAACTCACTGCATATGCATCCTGTGCAATTCGAACCTTGTTGCTGGTGTAAATCAATTGTATCATTTCAGCATTTAGTGTGATTATTTTTTCCAAATTTATATGTATTCGTATACTGTAAGTTGTAACTGAAATTTAAAAATAGCTTATTGGTTTTATCTCGGGTAAAGTTTGGGGTCGTTTTTATGATTCATAAGTTATGTTTAAAATTGATTTAAAAACCGTTAACCGCTTAAAAATTATTCCATAGTTTGGGCCTATTATGTTGGCCATGAGATAGAACTGGCTGTTATTTGTGCTAGTAATACAAACACAGTCAACACTGTAAATGCCCCATAGTGCACTTTTCTTTCTATTAAAAGTACATATTACTTGTAGGTTAGCCATGGCAAAAAAATATGTCGAGGTCTCATGATCACAGATCATATCCACTACTTGCCACAAAAAATGCTGCAATCTTCGACCGAAACCTATTACATTAGAGTATTTGAGTTGGTAATTTTAATTGTTCACTAGCCGCAATTCAAAGGTTTTGCCCTGTCATATAATAATTGCAATAACTTCTAGCATTGGAAATTGATTAAATCACGTTATTACATATTGTGCTTATCGTTATTGTTGATTTTTTTTTTTTGATTTACATCCCAATTCTGTCCAGAAATGTTGTACATGTAATACATATCCTCAATAAATTTGATGCATCATGCGTAATACGTTCTCTATTCTTTCCTGTGTCAAAATGTCAACTTACAATAACCTATCTGTAGAACAGTCCGAAAAAATTGACAGTTCATCAAATATTACACAAATAGCTAACAATATTACCCAATTATATTTTAATGATAAAAAGTTACAAGATTTTTCACAAGATTTTCTTAATGAAATTGTTAAAGAAATGTGTAATATATTTAATGAAGAAAGATTAAAAGGTCAAACTTCCCGTTCAATTCTTGACATATTAGAACAATTTCTAATAAGGAAGAAGCAAACTCCGGATAATATTATAAATTCTTATTTAAATTATCCAACAAATCCTATAATTCAAATCATTCTTGCAAGTTGTTATCGTTACGGTAAATGGGTTGAAAAGGATAGAAATAAGGCATTCATTTATTTTCAAAAATCTGCTGATATGGGTAATTCTGATGGATTATTTTTCACCGGCGTCTGTTATGATGAAGGAATTGGAGTTGAAAAAGATGAAAATAAGGCATTCATTTATTATCAAAAATCAGCAGAGATGGGGAATGCTATTGGAACATTTCAGGTTGGGTATTGTTATAAAAAAGGAATCGGTGTTGAAAAGGATGTACATAAGGCATTCATTTATTATCAAAAATCAGCAGAGATGGGTGATGCCGATGGAACATTTCTAGTTGGAGATTGTTATTTTAATGGAATAGGGGTTGAAAAAGATGAACTTAAGGCATTCATTTATTATAAAAAATCAGCAGAGATGGGAAATGTTGTTGGAGCATTTCTGGTTGGAGATTGTTATCTAAATGGAATAGGAGTTGAAAAGGATGAACGTAAGGCATTCATTTATTATCAAAAATCAGCGGAGATGGGTGACATTGATGGTGCATTTCAGGTTGGATATTGTTATAATAAAGGAATTGGTGTTGAAAAGGATGAATATAAGGCATTCATTCATTATCAAAAATTAGCAGAAGCACATATAGGCGGCTTTTCCGCCTAGTCTTTGTAATGAGAATGTTAATATAAATTTACGATATGATGTAGTAATGTCAGATAAACAAATAATATTTATTACCTGTTACTAAATGTGGTTGAAAGTTATTATCTAATGCAAATTTGCATTATCATTTCATACACCACTAAACTATTGTGATTGAGTGAAATAAATAATCATAAACATGTTTGTCGATTTAAATATGATGATTGCATATTTACTGTCACGGCTGATGCTGAAGTAGCTTTGACCTATTTTGATATAAAATTTTAAATTTTTTTTGGATGTTTTTTTTTCGCTTTTGTCTTATAGGGTTAAGGTAAGGTTTGGGTGTAGATTTTATATTTATAGAGTATATGTGGATTTTACAGGGCTTATAGTTTCCAATCGAGACCCATGAGCTTCAGCATCAACCAACTTCAGCATCAGCCGTGACATTTACTAAATAAAAAGACATTATGGCTACTTATTAGTTCGAATATAATTAAAGATCTAGTTAAATAAATAAGACCAAATAAGAAAGATTAGAGATGTACCTCGCACAAGATAGAGAAACTATCTCACTTATAATTTCGCGTGACTTGCGCGAGATAAGTAGTTTTATTAGAAAAATTTATTAGAATTTTGGAAAATGAATTCTGTCACATGTCCCGTGCAAAATGGATCTTGCGAAATTAATCGGTAGTAATTAACTATGCAAGGATCGTACGGATAAAGCTTATCCGAGTAGCAGTTTTAGCGACGGGCTATATCTGATATGACAAATAAAAATAAATTATATAAGAAAATTTATTAGTATACACATAGTGTGCAAACACGGATATAATTTCAGAAATATGATTTTAAGTTATCTATTCAATTTATCCAAAAATCGTAAATCAATAGATATCCCAAATAAGTAAATGTCTAATATCCTTGTTAACAATGAACGATAGTCATCCGGGTTCTTTCGAAAAATGATGGATAAAAATTTTTTTATTTTATATTATATATATATAAAAAAAAAAAAAATTTACAATAGAAATTCCTTCTATCGTATTGGTTATCTATGTACTATTGTGAAAACTAGTCTTACAAATTACTGCTAGAAATATATCATCAAAGCATATAAGTTAAAGTATACATATATAACTAACTAACTTATTGTATGATCTCTTTAAATATTAAGATTTTAAAAACAAAAAGGAATATAAAAGGTATCATCAAACAAAATTCTTTTTCATAAATAATAATATAGAGAAGTAGGTGATATGTTGATAAATGATAATGTTAATTATTGATAAATTAAAGTCATTATCAATCTATTTTTTTTTAGATAATTTGGTTATTTTACATTATCTTTTTATTGTACAGTATAATCTTTTACATATATTAATATGGTAAATCCTTGTCCATTTTATTCTCATGGCCTTTGTCTCGGTAGTGCGGACAAAAACATGTCTCAACAAACGTTCTCCTTTGGAGGGGAGACATGAAGAAACATGTCCTTGTATTCTTGCCGTTTCTGAATTTAATAGTACAGGTTGGTATCATCATTTACTCCCAGGATATATGTGGTGAAACTACCGTCGTCGGTCTTTTCAAGAGTGGTTTAAACAAGGTCACCATTATGATTTCCTACCCTATAAAAAAAGTGGTCCGGGTCTTGTATATGGCCATTGGGGTTATTTAAATTTTGATCAAATGACCAGATTAATATCTATTATTAATAATATTACTTTTATCATTAACAGTTTCCAAAGTATTTACGTAACTGATACCTTTCATAACCGTTAATTAAGAAAATATATGCCTCTAAATTCCATCTTCTATACACTTTGTTTACGACTAGACCAAAATTATCTGTTACATTAAAAGTCATAATTTTCTTGAGCTATTCGCAAAAAAAAAAAAAAAAAATAGATAACCGGATATTGATAAAACTAACTCCGGGATCCCCAATGGCCTTGGACTAATTTTGAATAAATTTAGCCATATAATAAAAATTTCATATGTTCAATCGCCCAATACTGCTAAAACCATATTCCTGTATTCTCCAATAAACTTTAATTTGCTTCCTAATATAATATGTGTGCGGAACCCGGCATAAACAGTGTAACTTTCATATGAATTACCAATTTTATTTACAATATCATTCAATACGTATAAAATAAACATTCGTGCAAGAATAACATTTCAAAGATGCTTTTAACTAGTTTACTTGATCCAATTCCTATTTTTCCTATCCGTCTTCAATACACCACGGGCTCTATCTATGTAGCGAATGTGACTATACATACGACTGGTGAAGTATTATTGAAGAACTTCCAAAACTGTGTCGGGCCGTACGGCCCTTCCTGTAAACTTTCGTACCATGGTAAAGACATGCAGCTTACCGATACGATTGAAAGGCTGGGAATCAAGGTAAAATATTTAATAAAATAGTTCGATTGCTATATAAAGCTTTTTTTATATTAGAAGCAAATATCGTGTTAATGAATTATGGTGTTTATGACTTTAGGAAGGCGATTTAATCGAGGCAGTAGACAGTAATTGCAAAAATTCAATAACACTTTCTAGATTAGAGGTTTCATCTACACCAACTGAAGCAAGAAGTTCAATGTTAATCTACTTGAAAATGTCTACTGGAAAAACTGAATTAAAAGTATATTGGAGTGATACCATCATTCAAATTAAAGAGATGATCCAAGATCTAAAGGGCATTGCCACTGCATTGCCTCTCATAAACAATGCATAACTTTTAATGACATCGAATTAGAAGATTTTCGTACTTTATCATATTACAATATTCAAAAAGAATCCACGTTGCACCTAGAATCTAGGATAATCTATGTGAAAACAGAGACTGGAGAAATCATAGAACTTGATTCAGCAGCAGCAAATGAAACTGTCCACGAAGTTAAATTAATGATCCAAAATAAAAAAAACATTCCTCCCATCCAACAACGTATTTATTTTAATGATGATAATGAATTAAATGATTATAATAAACTCTCATATTACAAAATTAAAAATGGGTCCTTACTTTATCTAAACATTAAATCAATGATTTTTGTGAAAATGAATACTGGATACATTATAGATCTTGAAGTAGAACAAACACAACAATCGGACAAATAAAACAAATGATCCTAGAGAAAAATGATATCCCTCTTAGTTATCAAAGTCTTGTTTTTTCAGCCAAGGAACTACATGATCAGAATACCTTGTCATATTACAATGTTCAAGTAGGATCTACATTGCATTTAAAATATAAAATGATGAAAATTTATGTGAAAATATTGAACGAAAAAATTATAGAGTTAAAAGTAAGGGGAGATCACAAAATTAAGGAAGTTAAACAAATGATCCAAGATGAAGAAGGTATCTCCTCTGATCAACAATATCTCGTTTTTAATAATCAAACGTTAATTTATGACTGGAGTACCTTGTCATATTACAAAATCGAAAGAGCTTCTACATTGCACTTAGAATATGGAACAATAATCATCTATGTAAAATTGATAGACGGAAAAACAATAAAACTGGATGTGGAGCGAAGCTACTCCATCGAACAGGTTATTCGCATTATCAAAAATAAAGTAGACATTTCCTCTCGATTATATTGTCTTACTTTTAATAACAAAATTCTAGGTTACCAGAGTACTTTAAAAGGAATAGGGATTTGCAATGAATCTATTCTTAATCTAATTGAATATAAATCATGGAGTGGTCAAGTGTTTGTGAAAACGCTAACTGGCAAAACAATAACTCTGGAAGTAAAATCATCCAACACCATTGATCAAGTTAAACAAAAGATCCATGACAAAGAAGGAATCCCTCCTGATCAACAACGTTTCATTTTTGCTGGCAAGCAATTAGAAGATGGGCGTACCATAGCTGATTATTATATTAAAAGAGAGGATACTCTTCAACTTGTCCTTAGACTACGTGGAGGGATGTTTCAAGAAACTAGTGGTCGCAAAGAATTTGATGCACTGCCAACACTTACGCAATATATGTTAACACCTGAAGAACGTCTACAAAATGGAATTCATGCTGGTATTGTTTGTAATTATTGCGGTAAAAGTGAATGGAAAGGGATGAGGTTAATATCCATCGTATTTAATGAGCTTGAAAATGTCCATTTTTTCATCAATTTTTTTTTTTTAATTACAGATATAAATGTTCGGGATGTCCTGATTATGACTTGTGTTTTAATTGCATCACAATATCCAACCTACTTCATAATGTGCAACATCAATTTCTTAAACTTTCGAACCCCTTAGATCCAAAAGTTTCAGAAAATACTTCTATTTCTTCTATTAATATTACCCCAATACTACCGGATACGAAAGAGAAATTATTGGCTTTGTTACGTGAAGAAGAACGGCGAAGGTTTTCACCTGAAATGCAAAAAATATATTATGATGTTGGGAACGATCCTACATGTGGCAAGGATTGGATGGATGTTACTGATCAGATACAGCTTGAGTTGGTTCGAGAATTTGGATATTCTGATGAGGCAGTACAATTATTGCGGCGCGCACCACAACTTTATCCAGGTAAATAATGCACATATATCCTTTTTTTTTTTACAATTCATATTTGGTCTTAATATCTTTTTCTAATCGATCAGATGATCCTGAATTTCGAACAACTCAAGTATATGTTCGTAACAATATTGCTAATCTTGGAAATCTCATTGAAGGAATGCCGGCACCTGATTGCCCATTGGTTCCATTAGAGCCTTCAATTTTTACAACAATAATTGATAATAATAACTCTAATTCACCAACTTTAGTTTCTTTACTTTCGCTTTGTAAACCAGGACGGCCTCTTGTTCTTCTCGGTGGATCATATACTTGTCCTTTATACCGATACATATCTCATGTACTTAATGATATATATAATAGATATAAAACGAATATAGATTTTTATATGATTCAAATTCGAGAAGCACATGCCTCTGACGTTTGACCCATTGGTAACATTGTAGATGTCAAAGAACATCGCACATTATCAGACCGTTTAACTGCTGCACGTGAAATGGTTAAAAAAACTCATTTAGAAATTCCTGTGTTAGCAGATACAATGGATGATACTTTCTTGAAATTGTATTCACCATGGCCATTCCGTTTTTTTGTCGTTGTAGATGGTATTTTAAAACTTGTTGGAATGCCAAAAGAAGCACGTTATGA
>QKWP01000915.1:15653-36526 GCA_003550325.1 Gigaspora rosea | reverse complement strand
AAAAACATGTCTCAGCAAACGTTCTCCTTTGGAGGGAGGGGAGACATGAAGAAACATGTCCTTGTACTTTTGCCGTTTCTGAATTTAATAGTACAGTCGTTGGTATCATCATTTACTCCCAGGATATATGTGGTGAAACTACCATCGTCATTCTTCTCAAGAGTGGTTTTAAACCAGGTCACCATTATGATTTCCTAATCACCGATGACTGTGGAAAGTTTCTTCGTAATATGACTGCTGACCTAAAAGCTATGTTTGCTGGCGACGGTACCACACCGTTTAAAGCCAAACTTGATGATATTAATCTTAATTGTGACAATAATGGTGTCTTAAAATGCTTACACTCCCAAGCCTGCTGACTCCAGTGACTCTAGTACCGATTATTATTATAATAAAAATCCCTGCATTTCAAATTTTCCCTTTTTATGATATAAACTTAGCCATGTATCTACTATATACTATACGGAGTCTATTAGTTTAAAATTGGCCATTGGGGTTATTTAAATTTTTGATCAAATGACCAGATATATTAATATCTATTATTAATAAATTAAAATAAATTACTTTTATCATTAACAGTTTCCAAAGTATTTACGTAATTGATACCTTTCATAACTGTTAAGAAAATATATGCCTCTAAATTCCATCTTCTATACACTTTGTTTACGACTAGACCAAAATTATCTGTTATCTTTAAAAGTCGTATAATTTTCTCGAGTTATTCGCAAAAAAAAAAAAAAAAAAAATAGATAACCGGATATTGATAAATCTAACTCCGGGATCCCCAAAATCTTGGGCTAATTTTGAATAATTTAGTCATATAATAAAATTTCATATGTTTAATTGCACAATATTGCTAAAACTTTATATTCCCATATTCCTGTATTCTCAAATAAACTTTAATTTGCTTCCTAATATAATATGTGCAGAACCAGTGTAACTTTCATAGTAAAGATAATTATATCATTTATTTAAAAATAAAAAATAAAATAATCCAATGATTATATTTGACTATTAATCCCCCACATCTCCCTAAACTCTTGAATGTTAATTGTTTTTCCAGTCTTTCGCGAATATTCAGCTGCAAACACAAGTAAATGCGAATCTAGAATTCATTTAAAATATTATATAAAAAAAATAAATACATTAGACTGCAATATCAAGCTTTATATAATTAACATACCAAAGGTTTGTCGAATACCACTTGTTATACACAAACTATTTACATCTTTTAAAGTGGATAACGACTCTCCAATAGAATAAATAAATGACCGTATTAAAGCCAAGTCGCCACCACCTGTAAGAATTAAAATTTATTAAATTTAAAATAAATTAATGAAAGAATTAGTTACATTTACCATGACTACTTAAATCTTTATGTTCAAAAATATCAACGGGTTTTATTATTTCCTTTTTCCTTGTTAAAAAATTATAATATGTAATGGTATCGATTCCATCACATTCAATTTCTCCCAAAGTACCAAAAATTCTTAAATAATTTTAATCAATATCATTTAAAAATGAAGTCTTAAAAAAAATATAAATTTCTTACTTTGTCTTTATAAAATTATATTAAAAAGTTTATTTATTTACAATTAAATAAATTCAGATTAAAAATAAAATAATACCTTTCTTTCACAAGCAGTTTCAGTATATGCTATCATTGTAATATTTGCAGTTGAACCATTAGCAAATTCTAAGTTGACTACCTTAATTATTAAATATAATATTATTTATAAATAAATGTAAATATTATAATAAAAAAAAACTCTAATATACTTGATTATCCACAACATCATTATCACATTCGTAAACACATCGTCCGTATGAACCATTTTTTAACGCATCCGTTAAATTTTCAATATCTAAAAAAAATTATTTAATACAATATGTTAAAATAAATTTATTATAATAAATTATACAAACCAACAATGTCGGTAACAACATTAACAGGCCAAGATTCCACTCCTTTTTTATAAAAATTATCAATGTAAATTTTTTTCGCTGAATAAGGACAGGTTGATTCGATTTTACATTCCGAACAATGTTTAGCGTCACCAGCTTCTTTTGGTTTATTTTTTGAATTAAAATATACCAAATTACCAAATGAACTAATTTTCACGCACGGAGAGCTATTCCAATAAGATATTAAATCTATGTCATGACAACACTTTGTCATTAGAGAAAAACAAGACTCTTTTTCTTTTCTCCAATTACCTCTCACATACGAGTGAGTGAAATGCCAAAATCCAACAGGCTCCATATGTTGTATATTTACAACATTACCAATAAAGCCGGAATCAATAATTGATTTAACGAGAATATTATGCGGTGTATATCTTAAAACGTGTCCTAAATATTGATTTCGCCATAATTTAATAATACATTTTGTTTAATTATCATATAGTATTAATAACATACCAATTGTAAAAATAATCTCATTCTCTAATACAGCATTTTTAATCTTCTTACAGCCTTCAATATTAATAGCCATTGGTTTTTCTAGTAAAATATTATATTTCTTATTTGCGAATGCGATTGTCGGTTCGACATGAAGATCGTCTAACGTCGCAATCACAACAACATCACTTAATTTTGGACGTTTGATCATCTTAAAATTTGAATATATACATGTTAATTATTAATAATATTAAAAATAAAGAATTTAGTAAAACTTACTTCTTTCCAATCTATAAATACGTTTTCTTTAGAGATATTATACAACTAAAATCGTAGTAAATTTATAATAAATCGTTTATCGCAAAAAAATTTTTTTTTCAAACATTAAATGGGATCTTTGCTATTAAAATGACCCTCCGAGGCTATGTTGATTTTGTGAATAAAAATCAAATTTGCAGCCATCTAGCAAACCAATTTGAATAAACATTTTTTTATTTTGTAAATCTCAATAGAATCTACAAATTAATAAAAAAATTCATTCAAATTGGATTACTAGATGGCTGGCAAATTTGATTTTTATTCACAAAATCAACATAGCCTCGGAAGGTCATTTTGTTAGCAAAGATCCCAAATAACCTTGACCATCTTATTCCTTCGAAACTCTATAGGTTCAGCAACAGCGACTACTTTAGCCCATTGTGGTTCAATTTTGGTATAATTTGCATATGTAAATCCTCTATAATTAATACAATAAATAAATAGATTTATCAAAAATTTTATGATTTTAAAAAGTAAATCAGACCTTTGTCCAGCACCAATGATTGAAATTGTAATAGGTTTAGAAGGATGAGAAGAAGTCGATTGCTTAGACTTTAATAAATTGACAATAAAAATCGGGCATTCTATTTTATCACTAAATGCAGGTATCCAAGACATTTAAAAGCATAAAAATACACAAAGATTTATTTATTAAATAATTTGTGAATATTTCATTTTAATTACGGGAGATATGATTTTTTATTTCTTTATTTACAATCACTCGATTATTGCAATTAAATTACATATCTATACTAAAAGTTTAAACAAATTCAATAAATATTGTATAAAATTATCTATCCAATAAAATAAGTATCACGTGTAATGATGCAATATCTACATTATATAAACGCTTAAGTGGAAGATCGCAGATAAAGGGTATAAAATGATCGACATTTTATAATAAATCACGGCGGAATTTAATAGTAAATTTCTATAGTGTGCGAATGGGGCTTGCTTACATATAAAAGTAATTTTTTTATTAAGTAACTCTTTCTTATTGCTTAATTGAAAGTTGTAGAGCAAATTCTTGTGATTCTAATGGTAGTAAAATCATCAAAAATCGGTTTGATAGATCATAAGATACGAGTATTTTTCAATTGTTTACTATAGAGTTTTTTCTTATGAATTGAAGCACATGACGTTCCACTTACTATATAAGGTAATAGTCACATGCCCGCCGATTTTTACTATGAAATTTGTTCCCTTTAACTGCGGACTACTAATTAATCATCATGATTGTAGATCCTTCTTACTTAATTCTTTCCATTATTGCCATGTCTGTTTCTGAAAATAATACACCAGTCTCTACCTCTACTAGTATCACTGAAGCAGAAGAAAAAAATGTTCCCACAATAACTGAGGTGGTTCGAAATTATAAAACTAAGGAGCTTATAGATTTCTTGCGTAAAGAAAAAGATTTAGTGCTTGATGACGACGACTTGAAAATTATTGAAAAGGAAAAAATTACAGGCCGTGCTTTTCTCAAGACAACTAAAGAAGAGTTCCGAAGTTTAGGTTTAGGTTTTGGACCCGCTTCAGACCTTGCAGACTTCATTAAAGAAATTGGCAAACGTAAATTAAAAGCCTTCTCCTCGTACAAAAGTTTAAAGGAAGTATTGAAAAAATATGATATTGATGGTAACGGTATAGGCACGATACGTCAATTTTCACCTAGTAAGTTTATAATATAAATATTTTAACATTACCAGAGCTGAACTGATTCTTTTTTTCCATTCTGTTTTCTAAGAAACCTACCAACTTAAAGATGAAGATGAAGAATTACAACAATGTATAAAAGAAATAAAACGCAGATTGGGAAATATGGGAACTGTACTTGCCGATAGTAACGAAGCCATACGCTGTGAATATATTTCGACTATTCTTCATGCTTCTCTTTATATCGTTAAAAGAATCACAAGCAAAGAACTTACCTTAGCTCCCCAACTCGAAGTTGTTGGTGAAGAAAGTACCGGTAGAGTCGACTATGCGATCAAGAACCTAGAGGAACTTATTTGTATCACAGAAGGAAAATTACATCAAGTGGTCATGGGGTTTGCTCAAAATTTGATCCAATGTGAAAGTGCATTGCAAGCAAATAAACGTAAAAGAAAACGTAAGTCAAATGAAGAGTTTGCGGACGATTATGACTATATCTATGGAATTGTTACAACAGCTACAGAATGGTATTTCATTCTTTATACCTCGGACGGAATATCCTGTACAAGCAAAAATCCTCTTAATATTCGTTTTACTGAGTCTGTCTTGAAAGAAGGTTCAGAGGAAGAAAGGGAGTTATGTAAAAACGTGAAGCGGGTGATGGAGGTTATCGTAGGATTATTAAAAGATAGAGTGGATGTTGAAAAGGAACCGGTAACAAAAAAGCAACGGATTCAAGGGTTTTTTGGAAATCAGGAATAATTATGTATAGACTATGTATAAATTTTTGACTCGTTAATCAATCGAATATTGCATTAAACGTATTTCACTTTATCATTTTTTCTGATTGATCTCAACTGCTTCTCAGTTAATATGTAATTTATTATTTACTAATTAAGTTTATATGATAAAAAAAGAAAATTAAATATATGTGTAATTAAGCAATTATAATTTTAAGTTTATTAATAAATTTAAATAATAAAGAATTTGTCCAGCGCCAACGATTGGAATTGTAATAGGACTAGAAAGAGGAGAAAGAGTCGCTTACTTAGACTTTAATAAATTAACAATAAGTATCCAAGCCATTTTAAAATAAGAAAACGCTAAAGTTGATATGATTCTTTACTAAATAATTTGAGAATGGAATATAAGAAATATGATCTTTATTTATTTCTTTATTATTAATATGAACTTTATGACACAAAACAATCATTTATTATTTTATTTTATTTAATTTTTTATAAATAGAATTGAACATGACTGGTTCTTTAATAAACTTTCAATATGAAAATCTTTCCGATAATTACTGTTTTGATATCCGTCAACTTATTGAATGTTATTAATGGGTTTATACCTGATCTACATAATATAACAAAAAGAGATTGGATATATTTTCCGTGTAATGATGATATAAGAGATGAAAATAATTATTGTTGTAGTGGAGATGGTGGAATTGTACACGTAAAATATAAATTTTCTGATAAAGAATGCGTTTACGCAACAGAGAAAAATTGCCATGGTGGTTATGGAGGCGATTCAGTATTTTTATGTCCGTGGAAACAATGTTACAACCCAGGACCAAGTGGAAGGTGTGAATGTGTATGGGCATAATTATCTGTATCAAAAAGATATTATATAATGAAAATAATTTCCATATTATTGATATGAAATATTAAATATATGATTACAATGAATTTATAAATATTGATTTTTATTTAAAAAATAACAAATAGATAAAAATGTTACATTAGTCATCACTAACTAATTAACGTTATATTTTAATCAAAACTAATTTTAATTCTTTTAGTTACAAATTTATATTCCTCATCATTAATAATAATACGAATTTTCCGCTGTTCACTACCATAATCAAATGATATATTTCTCTTTAAATCATCATTCCCTTTCTTAGAAATCAAATTTTTAACACTATGTTGTGTAGTTGGTTTTGTAATACATTCTTCACATTCTTCATTATCTTCTATAACAACCACATTATGTTTTGTATATGGTATACTGTGATTTGTTGCTTTAAAATACTGTTCTTTAATCGATTTGTATTCATCGTTATGATGTTTTATGAAATGATCTTCAATTATGTTTGTTCTTACATTACTTGAGTATATCTTATTACATATTATACACTTAAGTAATGATTTATCAGAATTTATCATAAATTGCGCAGATAAAAAATGAAATTCTTTTTGCATTGTGTATTATATTTTTAACATCTTTAGTTCATAATACTCTTTATATAATTTAAAATTAGCAATGTGAAACAATAATCATTTATTAAAAATTTATTAAGCCAACACATATAAGGTTAAAAATAAATTTTATTAGTTTCAAATATATTAGTAATCTTTGTTTGATTTAATTAAATCAAACAAACTACTGATAAAATTGTTTTATATTTTGTTGCGTATACTAGAAATTCAGTTTTTGTCCCGTGTGTGCTGGAACTATGTATTAGCAGATCTAAGGATTTGCAGTTGTCCCGTGTGTGCTGGAACTATGTATTAGCAGATCAAGGATTTGCAGTTGTCCCGTGTGTGCTGGAACTATGTATTAACAGATCTAAGGATTTGCAGTTGTCCCGTGTGTGCTGGAACTATGTATTAGCAGATCAAGGATTTGCAGTTGTCCCGTATGTGCTAAACCCAGCGATTGACAGATCTACAGGTATAGTATTTTACTATGGTGGACGATCCTAGGGTTGTCGCGTATGTGCTAAAAATTCGGTTTCTGTCCCGAATTGCTAATTGATATTTTACGCAAGAAATAAAATATTTGAAAATACAGTATTTTTTATTGAATTTAACTTTTTATAATCGGCGGTGATCGTAATTAGCCAACAACGATAAAACAATAAAAAAATTTCATTTCATTTACTTTAGGGTTGGGACGAGGGTTAACTTTACTAATAATAAAAATTGCACGTATTTAAATTATCTTTATTTTAAACATAAAAATTTCTTAAATAATAATCCCACATACATTCATAATCATAATCATAATCATAATCATAATTAAAATACCATATTATTCGTAAATTTAATTATCGTTTGAAGCATCACCGATTGTCAAATCTTGTAATTTACTATCAATATCAGAAATCGGTTTAGTACAAGAAATCAACTTGCTAGTATACATGTGCACAGGATGTTTTGGGTCAGCAGGTTCTGGTTTGACCTTGTCGGCATCCGAAAATTGCTTCTTGTAATCATTCTCTTCATATTGGTCCATCTCGTCAAGCCAATGACCGATCTTGTGATTGATGATAGTAGCGGTAGGTCGTTTCCTCAAATCAGCATCCATACATCGTTTGGCTAATTTGACGTAACACTCAGGTGTCACGGGTGCTAATTCTGGTCGTCTACCCTTAAGAATTTGCATCGTAAGTTTAGTATTGAAAGACTCTCCGTCAAAAGCTCTCATTCCTGTCGTTATCTCTGTCATGATTATTCCCAACCCGTAGATATCTGCTGCTTGTGTGATTCTTTGCCCTTGTAAGACTTCAGGTGCAACATAAGGCAAAACACCTTTAATTTCATTACTTGATTTAACATCAGATGTGAGCCCCAGGTCTGTGATGTACGCACTATCTAATGTATCCTGCAAGATGTTTCCACTATGAAAATCACTATGGACGAGTTCCTGAGAATGAATCGATTCGAGGTCAGTAACAATACAGTGCAACAAGTTTAATTTCCTTTTCCATTCCATCCTTGATACTTTGCTAAGGTTATTACGCAAAGAAAGCATCTCAGCATATTTCATGACTATAATATAATCACCGTTATTCGGATTTCTTGATATCCCGTGGCAATGTAAGAACGATGGATTTTCGTATCCGATCTCGCAATACAATCTCAATTCTTGCAAAAATTCTTTGATATCTTCATTCGATCCATGAATTAATTTAAGCGCAACCCATGATTCAAAACTTCTATTTCTATCAAGCCAAAAAGTTTTGAATACGGTCGCGAATCCGCCTTTACCGATTACTTCAACATAATTAAATTGGTTATAAGGGATCCATGTTAATTGATATTGCTCATCATCTAACAATTTTTTTAGATCATCGTGGATATCTTGTTCATATACTGATGATTTTAATTTCTTTATCTTTCTTTCCTTCTGGTGCCAATGGTTCGCTCGATGAATATCTCTCGATACTCCGATCCCATTTCTATAACAATTACCAACATAAATCATTCCCTGTAAATAATCCATATTTGCAGATCTCATAAAATATTCGAATGCCTTTTGCTCGTCCTTTTTAACTCCTCCCCATCCTCCTAAATAATAAAAAAGCCCAACCATATATGTTCCACTGGCATCACCCATTTCTGCAGCTTTCTGGTAATACTCGAACGCCTTATGTTCGTCCCTCTCGACACCGATTCCGGCTCGATAACAATCACCAACTACACGTGTTCCATCAGCAAGACCCATGTCTGCGGCTTTCTTATAGTATTTGAACGCCCTACTTTCGTCCTTCTCGACACCAGTTCCATTTAGATAACACCAATCAACTTGATATGTTCCATTAGCATGACCCATGTCCGCGGCTTTCTGGTAGTATTCGAACGCCTTACGTTCGTCCTTCTTGACACCGATACCATTTTTATGATTGTATCCAAGTTTATAGAGTTCAGACGAAGTTAACAGGGTCTCACGATTGAAGAGAGAACGTAATAAATGGGCCATTGGTGAATCGCATGTATGTGTTTTTTTTTTTGAACTGATAATTTATAAAATTTTTCTGTGTTATCTAAAATAAGATAATTAAACCAGAATATAAAATAATAGATCATATTTCAAAAAATGGGTTATGTGCATGGTTATATTTGTAATAATTAAATCCATATTTATGCATACACATAGAAAATTGGCTGATGTGTTTTTTAATTATACCATTATGACTCGAGGTCACTAGATTTGTGTAACGTAGTAGTGTGCTATGATTGGCTGTTCCCAAGTTAAAATAATAGAAAAAAATGGAAGGAGAAAGGACGAGGAAGTGAAAATTGAGAGTGGGAAAATGTGATGTAAATTCTTCCCGATATCTCGCGAAAGCCAATGAGACAACGTATGGGACAGAATCGAACGAGCGTTTATGGTAATCTGTGTTACTGCTGTACCACCCGTCTTCTCCCGAAGTTGCCCCGTATGGGGGTCGTCTAAAGCCATGTACCCACGTGACATTTTCGTGTAAATCAACCAAACGGAGTCGCGAAATTTTGTTTACACGGATCAGCCCGAAGAAGTCAAAAAACAACAAAAAACGCAAGAACATAAAAACGGCATTCTAAACCTACCTTGGGCCATTAATAAAAAATGTCGGGAAGGTAATTTTACTTATATTGGTCCTAACCCTAGCCCCGACCCTAATGCTAAACAGTCTCTGATACGAACTTTAACTAAAATTTCAAAAAATCACGTGGGTACATGGCTTTAGCCATCCCCCTTGTATGGGAGATCGTCGGCACGCAAAAGGAAGTGAGAAACCGGGAGAAGACGGGGCACTTTTTTGACGATCTCGGACATGCAATGGGAATTGGAGTGAAGATTGATTCCATAAAGCGTAACCCTAAGAAAATTTTCGAGTTTTTCTCGTCTCGCGATTGGAGGAACGGCTTCGGAAAACGCGAACGGCCAATGAGAGAAGACGTTACACCAGATCTGCAAAAAAGTGCTCGCTACACAAAAACGTGACTTTGCCCTATCGGAACGAACTCGCAGTCATCACTCGGGGCACTTTTCTGACGATCGAATGTAACGTTACACCTGTGCGACCTTTTGCCAGGGAAGTTTTTTGGTGATCTCGCCATACCGGGACGAGCGCCCGTGATCTGTGAGATGCGAGGAATTCCCGTCACTCGTTCGTGTAACCGCCGGGTGAATTACCAATTTTATTTACAATATCATTCAATACGTATAAATAAAAACATTCGTGAAAAAATAACGTCTCAAAGATGCTTTTAACTAGTTTATTTGATCCAATCCCTATTTTTCCTATCCGTATTAAACACACCGCAGGCTCTATCTATGTAGCAAATGTGACTATACATACAACCTGTGAAGTATTATTGAAGAACTTCCTAAACTGCGTCGGGCCACTCTCCCTTTCCTCTTCCTGTAAACTTTCGCACCATGGCAAAGACATACAGCTTACCGATACGATTGAAAGGCTGGGAATCAAGGTAAAATATTTTGTAAAATAATTCGATTACTATAGAAAGCTTTTTTACGTTGGAATCAAATATTATGTTAATGAATTATGGTGTTTGTGACTTTAGGAAGGTGATTTAGTTGAGGCAGTAGGCAGTATTTGCAAAAATTCAATAAACTTTTTTAGATTAGAGGTTCCATATACACCAACTAAAGCAAGAAGTTCAATGTTAATCTACTTGGAAACGTCTACTGGAAAAACTGAATTAAAAGTATATTGGAGTGACACCATCTTTCAAATTAAAGAGATGATCCAAGATTTAAATGGCATTGCTCCTCATAAGCAATGCATAACTTTTAATGACATCGAATTAGAAGATTTCCGTACTTTATCATATTACAACATTCAAAAAGAATCCATATTGCACCTAGAAACTAGGATAATCTATGTGAAAATGGAGACCGAAGAAATCATAGCACTTGATTCAGCAAATGAAACTGTTTATGAAGTTAAATTAATGATCCAAAATAAAAAAAACATTCCTCCCATCCAACAACGTATTTATTTTGATGATGATAATGAATTAAATGATTATAATAGACTCCCACATTACAAAATTAAAAATGGGACCGTACTTTATCTAGCCATTAAATCAATAATTTTTGTGAAAGAAATGAATACCAATCGCATCATAGATCTTGAAGTAGAAACAAACACAACAATCGGACAAATAAAACAAATGATTCTATGCAAACAAGGTATCCCTCTTAGTTATCAAAGTCTTGTTTTTTCAGTCAAGGAATTACATGACCAGAATACCTTGTCATATTACAATGTTCAAGTAGGATCTACATTGCATTTAAAATATAAAATGATGAAAATTTATGTGAAAATATTGACCGAAAAAATTATAGAGTTAAAAACAAGGGGAGACCACACAATTAAAGAAGTTAAACAAATGATCCAGGATAAAGAAGGTATCTCCTCTGGTCAACAATATCTCATTTTTAATAATCAGCCGTTAGATTGTAATTGGCACCCCTTGTCATATTATAAAATCGAAGGAGAATCTACATTGCATTTAAAATATAGTGCAATAATAATCTATGTAAAATTGATAGATGGAAAAACAATAAAACTGGATGTGAAGCGAAGTTACTCCATTGAACAGGTTATGAGCATGATCCAAAATAAAGTAGGCATCTCCCCCCGATTATATTATCTTACTTTTAATAACAAAATTCTAGAGTACCGGAATACTTTAGTAGGAATAGGGATTGACAATGAATCCGTGCTTAATCTACTTGAATATAAATCATGGAGTGGTCCAGTGGTTGTGAAAACGCTAACTGGCAAAACAATATCTCTAGAAACAAAATCGTCTATCACCATTGATCAAGTTAAACAAAAAATCTATGAAAAAGAAGGAATCCTTCCCTATGAACAACGTCTCATTTTCGCTGGCATACAATTAGAAGATGGGCGTACTATGGCTGATTATTGTATTCCAAGAGAATCTACTATTCATCTCGTCCTTAGACTACGTGGAGGGATGTTTCAAGAAACAAGTGGTCGCAAAGAATTTGATGCACTGCCACCACTTACGCAATATATGTTAACACCTGAAGAACGTTTACAAAATGGAATTCATGCTGGTATTGTTTGTAATTATTGCGGTAAAAGTGAATGGAAAGGGATGAGGTTAATATCCATCATATTTAATGTGCTTGAAATGTCCATTTTTTCATCAATTTTTTTTTTTTTATTACAGATATAAATGTTCAGAATGTCCTGATTATGACTTGTGTTTTAATTGCATCACAATATCCAACCTGCTTCATAATATGCAACATCAATTTCTTAAACTTTCGAACCCCTTAGATCCGAAAGTTTCAGAAAATACTTCTATTTCTTCTATTAATATTACCCCAATACTACCGGATACGAAAGAGAAATTATTGGCTTTGCTACGTGAAGAAGAACGGCTAAGGTTTTCGCCTGAAATGCAAAAAATATATTATGATGTTGGGAACGATCCTACATGTGGCAAGGATTGGATGGATGTTACTGATCAGATGCAGCTTGAGTTGATTCGAGAGTTTGGATATTCTGATGAGGCAGTACAATTATTGCGGCGCGCACCACAACTTTATCCAGGTAAATAATGCACATATGGGATCTTTGCTATTAAAATGACCCTCCGAGGCTATGTTAATTTAGTGAATAAAAATCAAATTTGCCAGCCATCTAGTAAACCAATTTGAATAAACATTTTTTTAATTTTGTAAATCTCAATAGAATCTACAAATTTAAAAAAAAATTCATTCAAATTGGATTACTAGATGGCTGGCAAATTTGATTTTATTCACAAAATCAACATAGCCTCGGAAGGTCATTTTGTTAGCAAAGATCCCATATATCTTTTTTTTTTTTACAATTCATATTTGGTCTTAATATCTTTTTCTAATCGTTCAGATGATCCTGAATTCCGAACAACTCAAGTATATGTTCGTAACAATATTGCTAATCTTGGAAATCTCACTGAAGGAATGCCGACACCTGATTGCCCATTGGTTCCACTAGAACCTTCAACTTTTACAACAATAATTGATAACAATAACTCTAATTCACCACCTTTAGTTCCTTTACGTTCGCTTTGTAAACCAGGACGGCCTCTTGTTCTTCTTGGTGGATCATATACTTGTCCTTTATACCGATACATATCTCATGTACTTAATGATATATATAATAGATATAAAACGAATATAGATTTTTATATGATTCAAATTCGAGAAGCACATGCCTCTGATGTTTGGCCCATTGGCAACATTGTTGATGCCAAAGAACATCGCACATTATCAGACCGTTTAACTGCTGCACGTGAAATGGTTAAAAAAACTCATTTAGAAATTCCTGTATTAGCAGATACAATGGATGATACTTTCTTGAAATTGTATTCACCATGGCCATTCCGTTTTTTTGTCGTTGTAGACGGTATTTTAAAACTTGTCGGAATGCCAAAAGAAGCACGTTGTGATACAACAGATCTAGTTGAATGCTTAAATAATCTTTTATGTAGTAAAAAAGATTAATATCGTTCCTATTAATATTCTTTTAAACTTCTATTTTTTTTTTTATTGTTTATTGCAATCATTATTTTAAAAATTTTTTATTTCTCTTGTGTAATTAAGCCTGGTTGATTTAATATTATTTCAAGAAAATAAGTTTTAAAGACAAAGATAAAAGATTCTTTAAAATAAATACATTTCCACTTGGCAATAAAAAATCTACTGCAATTCTAATAAGTGTTGAAAATATAGCTTAAATTGTCCAATATATTTTGTGGTTCTTATAATAAATACATGAATAAAAAGTCAAAAAAAAAAAAAACTACAGTATCGGACAACAAAAAATATCCACTTTTTATATATAAAATAAAAATGCTTATAACTCAAAACAAACTTCAAAAGAAATTTATCTTACAGATTTGTTGCTTTTAGTCTAAGCTACAATTCTGTCAGAATAGATTTTTATTAGAGTATTTCTATTTGTACACTGTGTTTGTGCACGGATATTATATTATGAATCCACATTTTGGCCTTTAATAAAAAAAGGTTCTTTGGGTATAAACTATATCTTGTCCCAATTCTTTAACCATAGACTGCAAAAATTGGGTTTCATGTTACACAAACCTGTAATTCAATAAATTCAATTTTTTCAGATCTAAGATTTTATTCAACACTGATCAACTTTGACTTTACGTTCTAAGATTGTATTCAACACACTTCTATATTATACGTATCAAGTTCACGCTTTTAATTATACTTACGTAGCAAATACCGATCACTATATCAATATCACGGGTATTTGGTAAAAATACTCATGATCTTGATATAGTGATCGGGGTATTTCAAGAAAAAAATACAACCTTTTATTTTAAATTTGTTTCGCTATAATTTAAAAGCGTGCATACATGCTCCACACTTCTATATTATACGTATTAAGTTGATCAGTGTTGAACGTAGCTTTTCATTATATAATACAATACAATTTTAGATGATAATTTATCTGAAGAATCGGTAAAAAAAATTTTTTTACACCTTTTAAATACTGAATTTATTGAAGAGTATTACTATTTGTACACTATGTGTTTGTACACGGATATTATTTCGTCCCAATTCTAAATCCATTTTTACCCTAACCATAGACAAGGATTAATTTTCGGTTGCAAAAATTGGGTTAACATGTTAACACGAAACTGCAATTCAATAAATTCAATATTTAAAAACTTTTATCGATTCTTCAGCTAAATTGTCATCTAAGATAGTATTATATAATGAAAAGCTACGTTCAACACTGATCAACTTAATACGTATAATATAGAAGAGTGGAAAATGTATGCACGTTTTTAAATTATACGTAGCAAATACCACCAAATACCCGTGATCTTGATATAGTGATCGGGGCATTTCAAAATACATTTTATTTTAAATTTGATTTCGCTATCATTTAAAAGCGTACATGCGTTCTCCACACTTCTATATTATTTGAATGTATAAAATACAATCTTAGATGATAATTTATCTGAAGAATCGTTAAAATTATTGAATTTCAGTTTCACCCAATTTTTTACAAACGAAAAATTAATCCTTGCCCAGGGCCACGGAAAAATTTGAATATCAAATCACGGATCTTTATTTCGATATCAGCAAATATTTGGAAAAATTTGGAAAATTTTTTCTATTAGAATTTATTATTTGCGTTGATTGAAGTACAACATATTTAACATTTTTAATGAATCTTTGCTTTAGGATTCAAAGATTTCAGATAAGCATCTCGCTTTTTTTGATGGATTTTGCTGTTTATATGTGAGGTAACAAAGGTTTTATTGTTATAATTGACACTATGGTTGCAAAAGCGGCACATAAGTTTCCCGGAATCAAAAGTAAAATGCTCCGAAAATTCCTGTGCACGACTATAGGCAGTTACTTTTTTGGTGGAGCTCTTTTTTTTTTTTTTTGGTTTGTTTCCTCAAAAAAACATTGTCTTGTACCGATTTTCTTTCTTATGCACCTTTGTCAAAGACTTGGCACGAATATAGTAAGTGTAAACTCAATAATTTTCATCGCGACTGATGTTAAAAATTGATTTGTATATAATATGAAATTTAGGTGCATTTTTTAGATTAATTTTAGTGTACGTTAGTAGGTTTAATAAACTTAAGAGTGTGTTTAAAGAACAAGCCATCGATAAGATCATTTTTTATTAGTTAGATCACATGTATAAAGACCTAGTGAACAATATCAGATATTGAATATATAATGTAACGTTATCTTCTATTTTTATTGGTTAGATCATGTGTAACCCCAAAAAATCGGCAAAAATTTGGAAATCTTGGGATTAAGTGCAAAAATTTGGAAAAATTTGGAAAATTTTATTTCTAATATTTTCCGTGGTCCTGTCCTTGCCTATGGAATGGATTTAGAATTGGGACAAGATATAGTTTATACCAAAATTTTGCAAGGAATTTTTTTTATTAAAATAATCAAAATTTTAAGATATCAGATATTGGTTGGTTTCTATAGTGTACAAATAGTAATACTCTATCAGCTATATAAATATGTCATGAAAATATATAAGGGTCGTTATCTCATATACAAAGACTCCGTCGGTTATATGGTAAATGCATATAATTGACGATCACTATACACATGTATAACGATAAGTTAAAATTTTGCCAAGATAAGTACTATTTATTCCCCGGGACCGGTGGGCCCCACCAGGAGTCTAGACACTTTTGCAGTAACGTGACCATTACGTGGTGTGGCGTCTTCGGATTAACTTTTTGGCTTTAATGTTAAGGTTAGGGTTAGGGTTCGTGTAGATAGCCTTAGAAGGTCTCTATATATATGTAAAATCGCGTTCCGGACATTTTTATGTGGTTTTTAAGGCCGCTTTAAACACTAGTTTTCGAGTATTTTCGCTCTTTTCTCTTTTTTTCTTCTTGTACACGTGTTTTGTTTTGATGTCGGACTGATCCGGGACGATCAAAATTTACGTTCTCCGATTGGTTAATTCTCATGCGCCACGTCACGTTACTGCAAAAGTGTCTAGACCCCTGGTGCGGTTGGGACGGTGGGAATAATGAAATATTTCCCCAGTGGCATATGTGGGCGCTTTGCGCCCCATAAGTGCGCCACTGGGGGAATATGTTAATTATTTCCCCGGCACGGCGGAATAAATGCGTTATTCAACGTTTCATATGACGACATGACAGGGACTCGTGTTATTAATTATTTTTATCATTTTCTTTGTCTCCCTTTACATTTCTAACTTTTCGGAGAAATAACAAATGCCTGTTATCACCCCGGCTTTATTTGTTATCACCCCGTGGAAATAACAAATAAGAAAAAAAAAAGAAAAAAATTTCTGATAAAAATTATGATTAATAACACGTAAAACCCCGTCATGCGATCATAATGAGACGTGGAATAATATATGCATACATATGCTGTGAAAAGGGACGAATTTGGCAAAAAAACAATAATTATTGTAAAAAAAAATTATAGAATTCAAATAATAAAGTTTATTCAACTTACATAAAACTTTCAGAATACAGAGAGACCTCTCTAAATGCACCCTCTCGGGACCATAGTAAAAAATTTCAAAAATGTGCACTTAGAGAGGGTGTGCATTTATAGAGAGCAAAATATATAGTGCTATTATAAGCTGGGACCAGACTATACCGTGCATTTAAAGAGATTTTATATAGTGTGTGCATTTAGAGAGGGTGCATTTAGAGAGGTCTCTCTGTATATGCAATCTGCTATTCCGAACAATTTTTGACTTTATACAGTATATGTAGCTACAATTATTAATTAGAAAAGTAATATTTTTCAATAACTTCTTATATAGTTATTCGATCAATGAAATCATTTCATATGCAAATAAATACCGTAAATACCGTAAATGTCCATATAAAAGATTTCCCTTTTTATGATATAAACTTAGCCATGTACTATACCCGGAGTCTATTAGTGGTGGAATGAGCAGATCCGGGTCTTGATCAAATGACAGATACAGTATATTAATATCTTGATCTTATATTAAACAGTTTTCCAAAGTATTTACGTAACTGATACCGTTAAATTAAGAAAATATATGCCTCTAAATTCCATCTTCTAAATTGTATACACTTTGTTTACGTTATCATTGAAAGTCGTATAATTTTCTCGAGTTATGCACAAAATAATAATAATAATAATAATAATAATTATATAACCGGATATTGATGAAACTAACTTTGTTGATACATGCAGTTCAGTAATTATAACTCCGGGATCCCCAAAATTATTGTTGACCTTGGACTAATTTTGAGCAAATTTAGTCATATAATAAAATTTTATATGTTCAATCGCGAACAATTGCCCAATACTGTATTTTCCCATATTCTCCAATAAACTTTTCTAATACTATTTTTATTAAATGTGTGCGGAACCCGGCACAACCAGTGTAACTTTCATATGAATTACCAATTTTATTTACAATATCATTCAATACGTATAAAATAAACATTCGTGCAAGAATAACATTTCAAAGATGCTTTTAACTAGTTTACTTGATCCAATTCCTATTTTTCCTATCCGCCTTCAATACACCACGGGCTCTATATATGTAGCGAATGTGACTATACATACGACCGGTGAAGTATTATTGAAGAACTTCCAAAACTGCGTCGGGCCACTCGTCCTTTCCTTTTCCTATAAACTTTCATACCATGGCAAAGACATGCAGCTTACCGATACGATTGAAGGGCTGGGTATCAAGGTAAAATATTTTGTGAAATAGTTCGATTACTATAGAAAGCTATTTTACGTTGGGAGCAAATATCGTGGTAATGAATTATTGTGTTTGTGATTTTAGGAAGGTGAGCAGTAGGCAGTATTTGCAAAAATTCAATAAAACTTTCTAGATTAGAGGTTTCATCTACACCAACTGAAGCAAGAAGTTCAATGTTAATCTACTTGGAAGCGTCTACTGGAAAAACTGAATTAAAAGTATATTGGAGTGACACCATCATTCAAATTAAAGAGATAATCCAAGTTTTAAAGGGCATTGCCTCTCATAAGCAATGCATAACTTTTAATGACATCGAATTAGAAGATTTTCGTACTTTATCATATTACAACGTTCAAAAAGAATCCACGTTGCATCTAGAATCTAGGATAATCTATGTGAAAACAGAGACCGAAGAAATCATAGAACTTGATTCAATAGCAACATATGAAACTGTCCACGAAGTTAAATTAATGATCCAAAATAAAAAAAACATTCTTCCCATCCAACAACGTATTTATTTTGATGATGATAATGAATTAAATGATTTTAATAATACAAAATTAAAAATGGGTCCGTACTTTATCTAAACATTAAATCACTGATTTTTGTGAAAATGGATACTGGATACATTATAGATCTTGAAGTAGGAACAAACACAACAATCGGACAAATAAAACAAATGATTCTAGAAAAAAATAATATCCCTCTTAGTTATCAAAGTCTTGTTTTTTCAGCCAAGGAACTACATGATCGGAATACCTTGTCATATTACAATGTTCAAGTAGGATCTACATTACATTTAAAATATAAATTGATGAAAATTTGTGTGAAAATATTGAACGAAAAAATTATAGAGTTAAAAGCAAGGGGAGATCACACAATTAAAGAAGTTAAACAAATGATCCAAGATAAAGAAGGTATCTCCTCTGATCAACAATATCTCGTTTTTAATAATCAAACGTTAAGTTGTGACTGGCGTACCTTGTCATATTACAAAATCGAAGGAGAATCTACATTGCACTTAGAATATGGAACAATAATAATCTATGTAAAATTGATAGATGGAAAAACAATAAAACTGGATGTAGAGCGAAGTTACTCTATCGAACAGGTTATTCGCATAATCCAAAATAAAGTAGACATTTCCTCTTGATTATATTATCTTACTTTTAATAACAAAATTTTAGGTTACCAAATTACTTTAAAAAGAATAGGGATTTGCAATGAACCAATTCTTAATCTATTTGAATATAAATCATGGAGTGGTCAAGTGTTTGTAAAAACGCTAACTGGCAACTATATAACTCTGGAAGTAAATTCATCTGATACTATTGATCAAGTTAAACAAAAGATCTATGACAAAGAAGGAATTCCTCCTGATCAACAACGTTTCATTTTTGCTGGCATGCAATTAGAAGATGGGCGTACCATAGCTGATTATTATATTCAGAGAGAGTCTACTCTTCATCTCGTCCTTAGACTATGTGGAGGGATGTTTCAAGAAACTAGTGGTCGCAAAGAATTTGATGCACTGCCACCACTTACGCAATATATGTTAACACCTGAAGAACGTCTACAAAATGGAATTCATGCTGGTATTGTTTGTAATTATTGCGGTATAAGTGAATGGAAAGGGATGAGGTTAATATCCATCATATTTAATGAGCTTGAAAATGTCCATATTTTCATCAATGTTTTTTTTTTTATTAAAGATATAAATGTTCAGAATGTCCTGATTATAACTTGTGTTTTAATTGCATCACAATATCCAATCTACTTCATAATGTGCAACATCAATTTCTTAAACTTTCGAATCCCTTAGATCTGAAAGTTTCAGAAAATACTTCTATTTCTTCTATTAATATTACCCCAATATTACCGGATACGAAAGAGAATTTATTGGCTTTGCTACGTGAAGAAGAACGGCGAAGGTTTTCACCTGAAATGCAAAAAATATATTATGATGTTGGGAACGATCCTACATGTGGCAAGGATTGGATGGATGTTACTGATCAGATGCAGCTTGAGTTGGTTCGAGAGTTTGGATATTCTGATGAGGCAGTACAATTATTGCGGCGTGCACCACAGCTTTATCCAGGTAAATAATGCACATATATCCTCTTTTTTTTTCATATTTGGTCTTAATATCTTTTTCTAATCGTTTAGATGATCCTGAATTTCGAACAACTCAAGTATATGTTCGTAACAATATTGCTAATCTTGGAAATCTCACTGAAGGAATGCCGATACCTGATTGCCCATTGGTTCCACTAGAACCTTCAATTTTTACAACAATAATTGATAACAATAACTCTAATTCACCACCTTTAGTTCCTTTACGTTCGCTTTGTAAACCAGGACGTCCCCTTGTTCTTCTTGGTGGATCATATACTTGTCCTTTATACCGATATATATCTTATGTACTTAATGATATATATAATAGATATAAAACGAATATTGAATAGATATAAAACGAATATTG
>QKWP01000914.1:130301-196236 GCA_003550325.1 Gigaspora rosea | reverse complement strand
TTACCCCAAAGGAAGAAACAGAACCCCTTGTCGAACTTAATGAATTACTGCGACCATTTGATAAAGACATAGAAGCCCTCTTATCTGAAAAACCGATTGAGAAACATAAAGCGATGACTCCATTGCTAAAAGACTTGACCCAGACTCTTAACCCTCAAAAGACCACCCGAACGAATCCTTTTCTTCGAGAAACTTGGACCGCACAAGTTGATAAGATCCTACAAGACCTACCTAAGTTTAAATAATCTCGCCGAGGACAAAGACAGGCTGTTGAAGCCCATTATTATTTGAGAACAATAATAGAGAAACAGACCGAACATAGAGACCAAATTAGAGAACAAATTCGAAAGGTAAAAGGAGACCGGAAAGCTCAAGACATCTGGAAAGGAGCCCTGATAATTAGAAAAATCTTCACAATTTGTCCCAAGGACTTAATGTACCAAACCAATTACCTTTCTGTGACCCAAGTGACTAAACTGAAAGATGAAGTTTATGCCGCTCTATTGGAAGAATTAGAGAAAGAATTTACGGAGTAAATTTTCTTAAGGGGACGGAAATGTTATAGAACGATAGTTTATTATATTACCTTATTATTTTATTATTTTATTTTATTATTATATTTTTTTTATTATATTGTATTATATTATTATCTTGAGAAGTTAAAATAGTTGATACCGCTTAACGATTATCACGCTTATAACGCTTATAACGATTATGACGCTTATAACGCTTATGACGCTTATAACACTTATGTTGCTCTTGTAGATTATAGTGTTTATCACTGTAAATTAACGCTTATAACGCTTATTCTAAAATGTATTTAAAGACACAGAATTTCCCTTAGTCAAACTAGACCAAGACACCCTACTTCTCTTATACTTAATATACATCTTGTACTGGGATTTCTTAGGAACAGAAACCTAATGATAGCCCTATCTTAGATTATTAATAAAGAAACTATTTATCTTAATAACACCAAGTTTATTATCAAGTAATAGTAAAATCGATAATTTCTCATTGAATACTCTCACGAACTGCCCTTAGAGAAGAGTATAATTTCTTACAGACTAAGGAATTATACCTACCTCTTGGACACCGCTATAAACCGATAAAGGATCCCTGTAGCTGTGTCATTGTTATAGTAAGGAGTTAAAGAAGGCCTCCCTACTGTGACAATACCGTACGGCACTAACTACAGTATCTCCCTGCTATAATACCCCCAATAGAAAAATACTGAGTACAATTCATTAGGCTTCCGCATGGGCCTGAGCTACCCACAAGTACCCATGGGTAGTACCACAAGGGCTAGGCCAGAGTATTGATTTTTGAACCTGCAGGTAAGGGTAAGGGCTCCAGGTACTAAGCCATTACACAGACGGGTAGGGCTAGGGTAATATCGCTACCCTGCCCTTTTGGCTCACGGGTACCTGTTAAAGCATTCACATGCTTAACAACCAATAATAATCCGCGTATGGTGAATATATATATATACAAATTAGTAATTCTTCCAATAATTATTAATAACGATAACCAACGCGTAATGTATTAAATTGCTGTCATCCAACATACTGAATTGCCAACACTCAACTTTTGAGATTACTAATACACTAAAGTACCAACGAACTAAATACTACCATACTAAAGTACCAGCGCACTAAATGGCCTGAGACTTTTTAACTGTACCTGCTACAAGCGTGCATCAGAACAGATGTCTGTGCAGGTCATATTATTGACAATAACTATACTTTATTAGACCCGGATACGATAACCCGCTAATGTGCCAAAGAAATTAGTTGAATATGGCAAATAAGTATTTATAAATGTTTTTCGATTAAGCTTTTATGAATCTTTTAAAAAATTTTTTTTAAAAAATTCTTTTTTTTTGATTTTATAGAAATTATATAGGCAAAGTTTTTTTTTGATCTATAAAAACTCTAAGCAAATTTTTTTTAAATAAAGTAATAGAAATTAGTATTTTATCTTTTTGTTCGTGTATCATAGATCTAAAAGGTTTTTACTATTCAAATCTAATTAATTATAAGAAGTGCATATATTATAGTTACATTTTTGAGCAATAATAATTGAGGCCCATAGACAGTCCAAAGGGCACCCATAGCCTAACAGGCTGGGCATGGGCATTGAAAACTGAGCCCTAGGGTAAGGGTAGGGCTTAGACAAATAGGCCCATATAAAAACGGGTAGGGCTAGGATACTACTAGTACCCGGCCCTACCCGGTCCATGCGGAAGCCTACAATTCATAGGTTCACAATTCAGGAAATTGAAAAAGACCCGGGTATAGATATATATATACTTTGATTTAAAATCCTTATTAAATAATATTGAAACTATGTAAAGTACCCTCCATTATAATACCCTCCCTATAATTAGTACCCAGGTGGGTACTATTCAAGAAATTCGATAGTTTATTGTAAAGTACCTGGGGTACTATAGTCAGTGCCGTACAGTAATAATAATAAAATAAAAAATTAAAATAAATAAATAAATAAATATGCACAAATAAAAATGAATCACTAAATATTAAATGCTAACTTTTCATACATTAAAGGAATACATTTGAATATTCATATATATTTAATTAATCATTTTTGTATTCCCCTTGTAGAACAAATCTGCATTTGTTTTTTTTAGCAATAGCAGGAATCTGGTTAGATATCTTGTCTAACTCGAATCTAGTAAGAAAATAGAAGATAATTACTGATTTTTTTTTTAAAAAAAACCAAAATTATCTTTAAATTATTTCGTAAAATTTTCAATATAACAAACTTGCATCTCCAAGTTATTCATATCTTGTTTAGACATGAGCAGTTCTTTTATTGAATTCTGGGTTATACTAAAGAACAGAAGTTTTTAGTATTTAAACATTCATTATAACGAATTTCACAAGTCACAAGTTATATCCTTAATCAATAAAGTATAAAAAAAAAAGATGAAACAATAAAAAAATAGGTTTTATAAATATCAATAAAAAAAATTATTAATAAGTAATTATTATATGGGGGCTCGTCAGTAGAAAAGGGGTAGAAAGTTTTTACCACTTTTTTTTTAAATTTTAAATTAAAATAATTCAATAACTACTATATCAAATTAAATAATTTTTTTTTATTTTAATTTTATAACTACATATAATTAAAATAAAAAAAAAATTATTAAATTTAGTTTAGTAGTTATTGAGATATTTTAGTTCAAAGTCTAAAAAACTTTTACTTAGAAACTTTCTATCACCTTTCTACTGACGAGCCCCCATATATATACTGTATTTGTCCGAAAATAAGCTACCCTTTTTGGCAAAAAGTTACACAAAAAATCGTGGAGGTAGCTTATTTTCAGATTGTTAAATTTTTCGAAAAATTAAAAAATGTACTAATAAAAAGTTGTCCGAATGCTATGAAATTTTTACTGTAAGTGTATTTCGTTGCGCTGAACAACTTTACTTAATCGACTTTTTGAAGTTTACATAGTAGAAAAAAAGTTTTATATGTAGCAACTGTTAACGATTTTTTAAAAATTTTTCTGAAAATCTGGGGTAGCTTCTTTTGGAGGTAGCTTATTTTCAGAAACCTACAGTATTCATATATATAATATAATAATAATTATTACAGTATATACTTACAAAAAACTGAAAAGCTAGTATAAGTTTAAAGTGTAATTTATTTATATCGACCTATTAAATAATATAATAAACAAACAAAAACATTAAAATTATGTTCTTATTTAAAATGCATTAAACTTATAATGTAGACAAGTTTTATACTAGGTGATGCTAGTACCTATATAAAATTTTGATAGAATAAAATGCACATGATTCAGAAACATGCGAATTAATGTGCATTCACATATATGAAACCCATTCTAAACCCAGGTGATACTTGCTCGGGACAGAATACTATAAAATATTTACTATCATACACATGTTGGATTGAGTTTTAGACTTTCAGACCAGACTCAAACTTTTCAGACCGGCTCAAACTGGACTTAAACCAAGCCAAAAGTTTGATATTCGAACTCAGACCAGACTGAGTTGTAAAATAGTTTGAGTCCAAGTTCAGTTCGAAATTCGAACTGGACTCGGACTTGCCTAAAGTCCGGTCTCAGTCTGAATCCGTCGGAGTCCTACTTCAAACTTATACAGATTTTTTAGTTTTTAATATCAAATTATATTTATTATTATTATTATTATATATTAAATATATTACATTTTTAAAAATTTTTAATCAATATTACATATTTTATTATATAGTATTATATTTTTAATTATCATATATTTTTTATAATATTATTTTTACATTATTATATACTATTTTATATTTTGTCATATCTAATTTTATTACTATTTGTAGAAGAAAAATAAAAAACTAGCCTTATACATTTATTTTTGCACACTCTGCAGTTAGCTATTATCTTCACTTCTTTGTTTTAAATTCATTTTTGCGTTAGTTATTTTTTTGTTTTGACTATTATTTTCATTTTGTTTTTTTTAAATACTTTTTAAAAATGGTAAAGAAGTAAAAAAATAAAAAAATCATTTCTTAGAAATAAGTGTTTGTGTTTTTGCAAATTGCTAAAGAAATCTAGTATGTTCTTGAAAGTGTCAGAAAAGTTAAAGTTGGTGTTCTTATAAAGTGCCAAAAATTTAGGTTTGTTTCTTGCAAAGTGCCAAAGAAGTTAGGAATAAATAAAATAAAAAAATAAATAAAAAAAATAATATAAACAAAAAAACAAAATATATAAACAAACTTAATTGATAATCTGCCTGTCAACTAGAGAATAGGCAAAATGTGGCGTGCTTCCATCTAAAATTTTTTTCTTACTAAGTTAATGATATATATTCATTAATTGAAAGTTGTAGAGCTTATTGAGATACATTTAATAGTGGTTAGATTATTCAAATCGGCCTAGTAGATAGCGAGATATCATCAAAAATGATTGTTTAACTATATAAAAATTTGTAACAAAAATCACATATAAAAATTACTATAGGTGAAATGTGGCGTGCTTCTATCTAAACCTTTTTTCTTACTAAGTTAATGATATATACCCACTAATTAAAAGTTTTAGATAGAAGCACGCCACATTTTACCTATAGTGATTTTTATATGTGATTTCTGTCATGGATTTTTTTATAGTCAGCCAATTGTTTTTCAGTGATATCTCGCCATCTACTGGGCTGATTTGGATGATCTAACTATCGTTAGATGTGTCTTAACGAGCTCTACAACTTTCAATTAGTAGACATTTATCATTAACTTAGTAAGAAAAAATTTTAGATGGAAGAACGCCACATTTCACCTATAGGATTATTCTCCAGTTGACAGGTGGATTATCAATTAATAAAAAATAAATAAAACCCCAAATCTCTATTTTTTTAAATTAAAAGAATTTGTATTTTTGCAAATTCAAAAATTGCTAAAATCAAGTTGTGTTTTTGTAAAGTGCTAGGTTAATGTTTTTGCAAGTGCTGAAAAAGTCTGTATTTGTTTGCAAAGTGCTAAAAAAGTCTTAGTTTTCTTGCAAAATGCCAAGAAATAGAAGTTGTGTTTTTGCAAAATGCCAAAATAAAATAAATTAATAAAAAAAATTTTAAAAATAAAACAAAAAAACAAAAACAAAAAACATAAAACAAAAAAATAAATAAGCGAAATTTTGCAAAAACTTGTGACTAACTAAATTATTTCTCTAAAGAAGTATTCTTGAAAATTTAAAAATTGCTAAAGAAATCAGTTGTGTGTTCTTGCAAAATGTTGGAAGTCTGAGTTGGTATGCAAAGTCAAATTGGTATTCTTGCAAAGTATCAAAAAGTTGTTGGTTTTCTTGCATAAGTTGTAAAGTACAAAAAAAATTAAATAAATAAATAAATAAAAAAATAAAAAAAAAATGAAAGCAAAAAAAAGTAAAAGCAAAAAAAACAAAATGAAAATAAAAAAAACAAATGAAATAAAAAAACACAAGATCTAATCTGATTTTGTAATACAGATTTGTAGATTAATTTTGATATATTAAACAAAATTTTGAAGTATTTTGAAATATAGTTCAATGTGTCCTTGGTATGACCTAGGTTATATATCTACTGATCTAGCTAGTTCTTTAAAATATTTCAAAAAATATTTCAAATTCACTTAATTAATCTGGCTATGATCTGCAAATTTTCTATTTTAGAATTTGAAGCAAATTTCTATGAAATTTACTATATAATAGAATCTGAGAATTGTACAATGAAAAGTATTTTTGCCAAAGTCAAATAATTGAAAGTTGTAGAGCATACTAAAATGCATCTAATGCAATTATATTATTCAAATTGGTCTGGTAGAGGCTAAGTTATCACTAAAAAACAATTGGCTAACTATATAAAATTTTTATAAAAATTTATACATATAGTTAGCCAATCATTTTTTAGTGATATCTCAGTCTTTATTAGGCCAATTTGAATGATATAATACCATTAAATGCATCTTAGTGAGCTCTACAACTTTCAATCATTTGATTTTGGTAATTAACTTAATAAAAAAATACTTTTCATTGTATAATGCCCAGATTCAAGCATAATAAAAAAAATTTATATTGTACTTATTCCCAAAATTTACTATTGTTCCAATATAGTAATACTGCCAATTTTATCTGGATCATTAATAAAATATTTCTAAAAGATTTTTGAAATATTTCAAAATCTGAAATATTTCAAAATTTATTGCAATATGTAAAAGGTTTTGCAGGTTTGCAAGATCTTTCAAAAAATTTTACTACTATAAATTTAATAATATAAGGTATGACCACTAACTCAATTTTTCAAAAAAAAAAATTTTTTAAAAAATTTTATTTGTGCTAATTATTCTGCCTTTTTTAATTTTTTTGTTTAATGGTTTCTTAATTTTCTGAAATTACTCAATAGACTTGAAAAAAAACCAATTAACTTTGTATTGTTTTAAATATAAAAATAAGCATATTAATTTATATAGATTAAAAAAAACCTTCTCTCTTCTTTTAACAAAATGAAAAATTAACTTTGTAAAGCCTTACTTAATAAAATTTTATTATTAAAAAAAAAAAAGAAAGAATATATAGTATATCTTATGATATGACTTAAAATAGAATTTTGAATTGTACTATTTTTTAATAAAAAAATAAAGCAATTATTGCATTGCTTCTTTAACCAGTTTATTCTACCAATAGGATTATAGTCACTAAGAATTTTCAAGAATTTCATCAGTGCCTTAATACAACAAGATGTATTTGTTTATTGCATAATCTTTAAAATGAATTTTTAGTAAAACTATCTCTAGTTTTTCAAAGAATTAATTTAAACTTGTAAAATTGACTTCAACAATAACAACTCCAAAGCTTGACCCATTTCATATCTTAGATTCTAAAGTCTAAAGAAAAAGAAAATTAGTTCTAGTAACAAAAAAAAATAGTTGTAAAAAATAAAAGAAAAAAAGCTAGTATTTATTTAAAGAACTAGTACTCAGTTTCATTTTATGTTTTCAAATAACACTACAAACTGAAAATTCATAATCTCTAGAATCTTTGGTAAAACTATTTCTAGTTTCTCAAAGAATTAATTTAAATTTGCAAAATCAAAGTCAACAATAATGTCTTTAAAGCTCTAACTATTTTATGTTTTAGATTCTTGAAGTACCTAAAAAAAGAGAAAATTTAGTTCTAGTAACAAAAAAAATACTTGTAAAAAATAGGAAAAAAAAAGCTAGTACTTATTTGAAGAACCAGCTCCTAGTCCTATTTCATATTTTCAAATAACACCACAGACCGAAAATATATAATCTTTAGTAAAATTATTTCTAGTTCCTTAAAGAATTAATTTAAACTCACAAAAATAACTTCAACAATGATGATTTTAAAGCTTTACTTATTTCACATCTCAGGTTTTTGAAGTATCTAAAAAAGAAAAAAATTAGTTCTAGTAACAAATAAAATACTAGTAAAAAATGAGAGAAAAAAAATCTAGTACTTAATAAAAGACCAGCCTCTAGTTTCATTTTGCATTTCAAATAACAATTTCACAAACTGAAAAAAAGCTAGTATTTATTTGAAAAACTATTTTTAAATAACAATATCACAGACTCACCATATCCACTAGTTTGATTTTTTATAATAAATATGTAATATTTTTAATTATTTTAATAATAATAATTTTTGAAAATGTTCTTCATAATAAGACGATTCTAACGAGTCCAAAATCATCCAAATCCAATCACAGGATCTTTAAAATATCTGCATGTCAAATAATGACGCACCCCTATGGTAGAAGGATTGGTTAAACATAGTCAATACTATGTCCAACCAATCCTTTCACCATAGAGGGTGTGTCATTATTTGACACGCAAATATTTCAAGATCCTGTGATTGGATTTGGATGATTTTGGGCTCTTTAGAATCTTCTTATTATGAAGAACATTTTAGTAATAAAATTATTCAAACTAGACTAATAGGTCAAAAATTATTATTATAAAAATAATTAAAAATATTACATATTTATTATAAAAAAATCAAACTGGTGGATATGCCAAAGAAGATTTTAGTAGCAATAACACTAAAGCTGATACCCATTTTATGTCCAGACCCCAATTTCAAATAAAATACCTAAAGAAAAAAGAAAATAATGTAAAAAAGGGTCATTATGTAAAGGACCAGATATGTTTATCTAAAAACCAGCCTGTTTTATTTTCAATTTAATTTTAATTTCGAATGAGAAATACCAGAACTCAAATATCTAGTACAGAGATCATATATTATGCATTTCAGCAAAAATCCACAAAATTTGAGAATCAAAAAACAGTTTTTGGCAATTATCTTGACATTTAGTAGTCCAATTTGAATAAACTTTTTTTAAAAATGAAACTTTTAGTAAGGGCAGTAACATATATTACATAATATTATTTTATTATAGAGCTACTCCTCCTCCCCCCACATAAGACCAATTAGCCAATTAAATTGTATAATTAGTCTTATATAAAAATTTTTTGACCCCTCTCCCCCCTAGGATATTATGTAATATCTGTTACTGCTCTAAGGCACATCTAGCAAAAAAAAGTTCATTCAATTCTGATTATTGAATCAGAAGTTATTTAAATAATATAGTTTTGTCATTTTTAGCAAATTATTAAATAATTAGTAAGTGTTATAGAAGAATTTTTTTAGATCAAAATTGTTCAAAATCTAATTATAACCTATATGAAAGATGTTTGAGGTTCTAAAATATCTAAAAAAAAAATATTAGTTCTGGTAACAAGAAAATAAAAAAAAGTGTTGTACTACTAGTTCATAATTTCTAAAAGTTGTTCTAAAGAAGAAAGTCAAAAAAAGAATTAATAATTGCAAAACAAAAAAAAATTAATTGTGAAACAAAAAAAAAATTCAAAATAAACCAAAAAAAATAGCTAAATCTACTGGTCTACCAGGTAATCTTATCTAATTTAGAGTTAGTTACTGGGAACTATTAGTACTAGGCCAATCTTAAATCTAATTGACTTATCATATTAGGGTCGCTATAGTAATCTTTTTTTTTTTTTTTTAACATTAGCCTAGTAATCATACTACCTTTTATTTACGAAGAAAAAGTTAAATTATCAAATGCTATTACTATTTCTGGCATCCTTGCCTTACGAGTAAAAAGTAGTTCGTCCGGTTACTCGAGGCACCTGTCTGTGACCTGCCAGTGTAGAATTGACCTCCCTATATACCGTAGTTAAAAAAAACCTAGATATATATATCAATAGCCGAGTTCTACAGCTCATCATGACCACCTCTTTTCTTAAAAACTTCTTCCACCTAGATCCTGGCAGAACAGTTTACTAACTAATATCTGCTTAATAAAACTAAATAAAAAAACAAAAAAAATATGAAGGGGTATAAAAGGGACGAAGATAAAGGAAGGAAAAAAAAAGGGGAGTACTACACAACCTAAACGAATAACCAAAAATTAAAAGAACAAAAAAAGTATAAAAAAAGAATATGGTCTGACATATATATAATAGAAAAAAAGAAAAGAAAAAAAACGCAAATAGAAAAGAAAAAAGAATATCCTGGAATATTCCACTAAAAGAATATTCAAGAATGTTCTCCAATAAAAATTATATAATACTGCACAAGGAAACGCCTCGCCAGAGTATTATATATATACAAAAAGAAATAAAAGAACAATCTGGAATTTAATTTCGCAGATCCGCCTACTTCTATGCGCCATGTCTTATTACATGTCCATTCCTGTTTATCCACCTACATGCCTTTTTCCCGAATAGGATAGGAACAACAATGCTGATCTTTTGGAGGGGGTGCGCCGAATTTCCCACTTTTTGTCCAAAATTCCAGAAAAAAAACTTTAAGCAAAAATATAATAGAGGGTGTTTGGTTGAATATGTTCTTGTAGCCAAAAACCTTAAAGAGCATGTTGAAAAACTCATCTTTTTGTTCACCACCTAGCCAAACTATAGTACCTTTGTCGACGAAAGAAAACTTCCACCAGAATTTCTTGTACCAAGGGCGTCCACTGCCAATTATCTTGTACAACCGACGCTTCTGGCTTGCATGACGAATATATAAAGAAGTCCCTGAAATGGCTAAAAAAGGTTGACCTTTACAAAAACTAGTATTAATACTGCTTTGTCTTTTACTAAAAATTTTTTTGTTTTTCTTTTGTTTAGAAATTTGTACAAGTGATCAACAGGAAGAGTATCCTATAGTAATTCTTTTTTTGCCAATAATATTTACTATTTTTTATAATAATAAATTTTTATTAATAATTATTAAGGGTAGGGTAAATGTAGATCATTTTTAATAGTGATTACGTTGTAATCATATGAAATTAGGTGATCAACCAATCAGAATTGTAAACAACATAGATTTAACAAATCAGAATTAATTATTTTTGTATAATATAAGAAAATTTGGGGTCATCTAAGTTATTTTATCAATATATGAAGGTAGATTTTTTCAAATAATATAGGATTTGAAATTTTATTATAACAAATGAGAAGCTTCAAATTATATGTCATGAAATTTTAGGGAATATTGGCTATAATTCTAAAAAGTTTTATTAGAAGCATGTGTTTGCCTTCTATATAAAATTTTGCTGTACTATATAAATCATATGAAAATTGATCTATGTTTACTCTACTTTTAAAGTGATCATATCTAATTCTGTGGATCGCTCTAATTCTGTAGATTATAATATTTTGTGATATTTTATAATCCTATGATCCAATTTGGATAATTTTGGTATCATTCAAATCGTCTCACTAAGATGATTCCAATGGTACCAAAATTAGCTAAATTAGATCACAATATCCTAAGCTAAAAGATATATTTATTATTTTTTGAGATCAAATATATTTTTGTAGGATTGTATATCTCATGATGCTGTGATTCAATTTGAATGATTTTGGTATTATTTGAATTGTCTCACTAAGATAAATCTAATGGTGCTAAAATCATCCAAATTGGATTACAGGATCCAGAGTTATAAAGTGTTTTCTATGATTAAATCTATTTCAATAGATTGTATATCTCATGACTCTGCAATTTAATTTGGATAATTTAGGTATCATTCGAACTGCCTTAGTGAGATGATTCGAATAGTATCAAAATTGTCCAAATTGAATCACAGAGTCCCAATATACATGGTCCATGGAAATAAATTGATTTTTTGTGCATATCTTACATTTAAGCAGCAAAGTCTATTAATAAAATCTTGTTCAAATTCTGTAAAAAATTTACATTATATATAATTTAGTGTAATGAACATATCATTTAGCAAACTTTGTTCAATTTATTTAACAAAAAATCAAGTTCATTATTTATTTACAGAATTAGGACTGTGGCTTTTAAATTCTTATAAATTATATATTTTGTAACTTTTATTATTAAAAAAATTTTTAGTATATAAAGTATAAAAAAATTTTACAGTTATTAAATAATAAATTGATTATATATTTTATATATTAAATTTTACAAATAAATACAATCTTCTGAAGAACTTTTATATGGGACAAAAAAAAATCCACAGAATTAGGTATGACCACCTTATATTGTAGCTAATAATAAAAATAGCTAAAACTAGAAATTAATAACCTAATTTAAAAATATAAACTTTACTAAAATTTATTTATATTTTTTTTTTAATTTTTTTTTATTATTAAAAATAATTATATATTCTAATTTTATTATAAAAAAGCTAAAAAAAATGGTTACTAAAAAAATTTAAAAATTATGTGTGTATTGTGTGTATATTAAAATATCTTAGTTTCTAGTTGTAATACATATTAAATAGCTTTACTAATTTAAACTCTTTCCGAGATTTTCCAATGCTCATAGACATAACGTTAAAGGCGGTCTTATTACATAATGAATGCAGACTAACCAAAGATTAAATTCAATAAAGGATTTTTAAGTCAGCAAAATACATTGTGCAAATATATAATATGCACCCAAAAATTAGCAAATGAGATTGTGCCAGATAAACATCACAACAATAAGAGCAGAATTAGCCGATGGTTTCCTTTCTACTCGAAACAGGCCGGATGTTAAATAAAAAAAGGCTGACAGAGAATTTCGAATTTTTATACACGTAAGTCTATCGTTGTGATTTAGATTAAAGTTAATACTTCAATACGGAAATAAATATATCCGGATTGATATTTTGTTAAATTTATAGTGAAACATAGTAATTATATCCGGATACATCCGAATATAACGGATATAGACCCATTTATTTTGTAATCAGGACAGGGGCTGTAGTGCTTCATAACCTTAACTAGTTCTCCCCTGTCTTTCCGATTTGTTTATTTTTTATCAACGTGCTTACCAGTTTTAGAAGTTTCAATCAACTTCTATAAAAAAATCAATATAATGATAAAGCAATATGAAGATCACTAAGATATGATAAGATATATAGTCAATAAAAAAAATTGTATATCAATATGCACACTAAGATATGATAAGATATATAGTCAATAAAAAAATTGTATATATTGATATGGATATGCAATTAGATAACGATTACGGCTTAATAAAGAAATAAAACATAAACATGATAGGAATTTGCGGTTATCGTTATTTGTTTAGTATTTATCTTTCAATACTCCTTAACGTAAAAAGAATCAGTGTTAATTATTTACTGTAATAATTTCTTTAAAGTAATGGAATGAAACATCATTTTATGTTGAGGAACATCAATACAGTTAATATTGTTACTATCATTAGTTTAATACATCTCTTTGATAAAAAAAAAGTTTCCTTATTTAAATAACAATTATCAAAATAAAGGTTGAATGAACATTTGTTTTAAACATAAGTGTGCATGTACTTACAGTATCTCTCGGTAGTCGCTGGTGAAAAATGCAACACGTGGTGTTAATATTTAAAAATTTGAGGGAGGGAAGCGCCAGCAATTGGTATATGATAACGACTCATGAAAATTAAATTTCACAAATAAATAATTATCTAATATATAATAAAGTATTTTGGATCTGAATTGCAGTTGTACACTAGTGAAATAAACAAAATTTCAAATATAATTGGTGGTTTTGAAATTGCATACATGTTATATTAATTACCAAAATTATATGAAGATCATACGATACTTTTAAAAGTCACATCAAGTAATTAATTGAATTTATCATATGAATATTTGTGATATCTTAATCATGTGGTTTCTCAAAGATTATTTTTTTCCGAGCCAAGAAAAAAAAAGATAAAATTGAACTTTTTATCACTTGTTTGTTTATTCCACCAACATGCATCTATAACAAAGAACAGAAACTAAACATTAACTTGAAAAACAAAAAAGATCATCACATGCATATTCTGATTAAACACAATTCAATTAGTCGTGTGATAATCGAAAAAAAAAACTAGGCATAAATAATTTAATATTAGAGATAGCATACATGTCTAACTGCTAAGATTTTAAGATTGCAATTAACTTAAATTAACTTGAAGTATGTAACACAAAATTTTGTAATAAAGTCGTTTTCGAGTGATCTTTTTCACTATCACTTATATACATGGTGTGTCAAATGTTTTAAAACGTGATGTAAAAAAATATGATTTTAGTTGACTTGCTAAGCCAACCGATTAAAACAATGGCTGGCTAACAGCCTAATTTTCGGATAATTCACCTGATATGGCTTGTATTTTATGTTCATTCATTTTTTCGGAATTTATAGTGTCATGTGAATTTGCACTGTCTTTACTGTCCTCGATCAACAAGCCAGTCATATTACATTGGTTTATATCACTATTTATAACTGTTTTCATGAATTCGGTAAAAGTTTAACTGATAATTAATTGTTATTTTTATTTTTATTTTTATTTTTTTTTGATTTCGGTTGTTTTTCATAAATTCTTGTCGATGACTGAATCGTTAAATTTTTAGATATCGATCAATGTCTAAAACTTAATTGATTTCGACTTCGATAACTTATCAATTCGGTCAACTATAATTTTTCAGCTGTCCTAGAATTTATGAAAATAGTACTTATTATGAGCTATTACTATCAAGATATAAAATTGTTCTTTAAAAATTATTTTTTTTTAACAATTCCGTTTACAAAAATTATAGAAATGGCAAATGTGGTTGATCTCGTCAAAGGTGTAATTAGAACCAATGCCCGGGTCAGAAAATGGTGACGGTCACATCCGACTCGAACATTTTAGACCCGGGTTGTGTTTCAAATCTCTAGAATTGACCTGGATAAATCTATTTAATATTTAATTTATGGTTTACAGTATTATCATAAATTCTGTGACAACTGATAAATGATTTCTTCGGCCGGTTATTGATTTTGGGCCTATCGGTATATAAAAGATATATTTTATATTACATTTAATCTTTTTTCTGCAAATAAAGCTATGTAGACACATTTTACATTATTAAATTTTCGGTTGAATACATGTCCAACATGTTTAGTTTGTACGAAAATTTATAAAAAGAATGTTCTATTAACCAATAGATCTTGATAAAAATATAAAAAAGGCTTCGAATATAAAATAAACTTTTATAATAATCAAATATTAAAAGAATTAGATACGGTCAAGAATTAAAAAAAATATAACTCGAGATTCCAAAAATCAAAGATCTTATTAGTAATTGCTGAAAAAACATGATTTCCTAAAAGTGATGGAAATTTTTTAATATATCCATAACTTTAAAAGTGATCGGACCCTAGAACTGATAAGCCTTCTTATCGTATTTTCGCGCAATAACGCTCACCTGCGCGTTATTTAGAGTACGCGCATGAGTGTTATTTTGAAACAAATATAAAGTTTTTAAGTATTTCCTTATATAAAACAAAAAAAATACTCAGGAACAAGAGTTGTGCTAATTAAACTGATTATGGGTCAAAATCCAGACAAACAAGACAAAATCCCGACAGAATTTGACCAGAACTATGGGATTTTGATATTAGCAGAATTTGCTTGTCGGGATTTTGATTCAATATCAAGTAAGTTTACTTTTCGAGCTTCAATAAAAATTATTCTTCAAGTCGAGATGATCTGGAGAACAACGTTTATTAAAGCTCGAAAGTAAGTTTACTTAGTACCAACTCTTGTTCCGGAGCAATTTTTTTTTTTTTTTAATCTTATCATGAATAAGTTCCTCTTAATATGGGGTTCGCGTTATTTTGGGACGCGCATGAGCAATATTTTGAAACCATATGTGTTATTTTTAGGGATCACAATTTTCTAAATAACGCTCATGAGCTTTATTACACGAAAATTCACCAGATATGTGTATGTGGGCTAGGTGCTGGAAAAAGGGCCGAAAAATGACAATTTTTTCAAAAGAGGTTTTTTTACATAAATCAATTTAGAATAAAATTAGGATCATGTTTCACTTAAGATACAAAAGTAGTTGTATTAATAAAATTTTGCAGGATCATTTTTTCACTTAAGATACAAAAGTAGTTGTATTAATAAAATTTTGCAATAGCTCTTTAAAGTTTGCATTTTCTTATGATTTATTATGTAATTTATATAATATAAAAATTGATTTTCTGAAGATCTTTTTTTTTGTCATTTTCGGCCCTTTTCCTAGCCCATGTAGTCTTATAATATTTACATTAGTCACCTGATCATAAATAAATTACGTACGCATAATATATCGATATCTGATAATATCAGGTTTATTGAATTTATTATACCGAAATCACAAACTTAATCGTTAAACAGCTAAAAAATCAATCGGCTAATTTTTTATAATTTTTTTATAAGTTTCCAAGAATTTATGAAACGTATGGGCGGATTTTTTTGATTATGGTGATTATTAAAAATTAATGATAACATTTTGTAAAATTTAATCCAATCATTTATGTGACATTTCATTATCTTTGGTAAAATTGAATTCTACGGTTGTATTTGATTGGTCAATTTCTTGCCTTAGCTAATAATCCGCTTATGAATCGCTTATGAAACCGTTTATGAAATCGCATAATAATTATAATCATCGTTTGTATTTAATTGGTCAATTTCTGTAAATTGCTTATGAAACTGAGCATAAGATTTATAAATCATTAGAAATCATTATGCATATCACAAATCATATACAGATATATCAGATATCAATCATAACATTTCCATCCCCATACAATTCTATAGTATTAAGTTTGCACATTGCACTAAAATTCGGAAATTATTTTTTTATTTCTACATATATATTTGAAAAATTACCATTATATAAAGTGTTAGCGTTGATAGGAAATTAGAAATTGTCTGCAAGATGGTATGAAAAATAGTCATACAGTGCATCAAGTGTTTGGAAATATAATAGTAGATTTTAGGATTATTTTGTGCAATAAGAATCAAGCTATTTAATTAGTTAACATTTGTATAAATAAACAAATTTTTATAATTTTTTGACCAGAATTATAATAATCTTGACAGAATTATAATTATTTGACCAAAATTTATAGTGGCCAAATTTTCAGTTTTATTAGTTTTATTAGTAATAATGATATATTTAAAATTTAATACAAAAAATTTAATGAATTAAAAACTATCTAGCTACACTAGTAATTTTTGTAATGCAATATAAAATCGTCTAATTTTTTTTAGTTGTCTTGCACTGTAGGAATAGGCCCATTTTTATCGTTATATGATAATCGATGTTGTAGATATACAGTATCTGATTCAACTTAATCCAAATAGAAAATCAATTCTTCAAATCTGTCGCAATGCTAATTTAGCATCTAGAGCTCCAAGTCTTGAAATCTGTCATTATTATCATCCTCAAATATGATAAAGTTCAGTTGAAATCAGGGATGGTAAATGACTTTAAATGACCCAAATGACTTAAGAAGGTCATTTAACTCTAGTTAATTGATTATCCAATACATTTAGCCAATCAAATTTGTCCGTAAAATGAAACGTTCTAGATATTATCCAATAAAAATTATTACACATGATAAATAACTGATGACCCCAAATGACCGGTCATCATTTGATGAATGATTCCATTTGTATTTTAGCTAAATTACTAGGTCATTTCTTCCAATCGAATCTCAAGGTCAGGTATGAAATGATTAAAAAAAAAATAAAAATCACTAGACAAAAAATAATTTACCGATTACACAAAATGATATAAATCATTTTCGAATTTACAAATGGCATGTTAAATAATCAACATGAATTGAGAAATGAGAAATGATACGAACATATATATTATTTAAAACATGCATTATACAAGTTTTTTGTGATCGTAGGATGTCAACTCTATGCAAAATGACCTAATGACCAAACGACCCCCGGTCATTTGGAAATGACCATAGCCATTTGGTCACGAGTCATTTCCAAATGACTCAAAATTTGAATGACCTCAAATGACTGGTCATTTTGAGGTCATTTGAGGTCATTTGAAAAATTGGCAAATGGCTAGGTCATTTACCATCCCTAGTTGAAATTCTCTGATACAATAATTGTTATCCTTTTTTTTCTACTTGTCCACAGAAATTGTTTACAATAAACGAATTCCATATGTTCAATATTTAAATTATTAATTTTTGATTGTAATATTAATTTATTTTATTGAAACCTATATCGGCACATTTTACAAACAAAACAGTTATATATTCTATTAAAGTAAGGATGTTAACAACCTTGCCTGATCCAGTCTAGCTACAGCATTTCGGTCCGGTCCTGCAGAAATCGTGGAACGCCTGATAAAAATTAGTCGAATGATTTTTCGACCAATCCGCTTAAGTTATATATTTTTATATAACATATATAATACTTGTTATTCGATTTGGCGCATAGTCGGGTGATTGAATCTCCAAACGGGTGATCAAAGCTCCAAACAGGTGATCAAAGGGTAAGCTCCAAACGGGTGATCGAATCTCCAATCGAGTGATTGAATCTCCAATCGAGTGATTAAATTCCCAATCGAAGGATTAATGCCCCACACAAATTAAAATATATATGAGGGTTTAGTTTCAGTTTATGGAGGGAGAACAGTAGTTAACGATGGTTGATAATATTTAGTATCATTGTAATAATCCAATATATTATTTTATATTAATAAAGAGAGTGATTTAAACCATTTAACCTTATCACTATTTTGTTTAAGATCGAACTAAACCGGCCCAATTTCATCAAGCTCTCCCAACCGATCGTAACACCGTATAAAAAATCTCCACCCAGGTCACCCGACGGGTAGCCTATGAGTCTATGAGTCACCCAGGTGGAAATCAAGTGGGTTACCCAATGAATCACCCACAGGTCACCCGGCAGATCAACCCCAAATCCTAGCGCTAGTGCTTCCGCTAAAACAAAAAAAAAAGAATAGTGTATAATTTGGTAAAAATCGAAGTTTTCAGTAAACAAACGAGTAAAAATATAACAGAGTAAGCCAAACTATAGTATAATTTATATTTTGTGTTTCGTGACTTTGCGAATCTTGTTAATAAAAATAAATCTGATTTTTTATATTTACAGCTATTATCATAATTCCTAGGACACCTATAAAAACTGGCCGAATGATTTTTCGGCCGATTCGATTATTACAGTGATAAATTCAAAAATAATAAATAAATTGATATATTAGATATATACGTAATTTAAGACCGATGACTAATATAAATATTATATACAAATTATAAGACCATAAATCGATATATATAATATCTCTGGTTGAATACAGAAATATGTTACTTTCAAAACATCTTTCACGATGAAAAATATTTAAAAAGCTTATCACTTTCAGAACAATCACGTTCACTAAACATGAATTCTATAAAAAATATCTTAAAATTTTAATGAACGAAAACCCATCACAATCCATTCGTGTAACAATTTGGAGAGCTACAGTATAGTATACACCGACTTAGATATACATATAAACAAGTAATATTTTTAATTTTATATATACAGTATCTTTTATACGTGCGCCTATTCGTGTAATAAATTTGTTATAAAAGCCAAAAACCTTTTTTATAAGATTTTATTGGTTGAAAAGGGCACGGCACATCAAACATGTTGAAAATTAAAAACATCGACATAATTAACGATAGTATAATTTTGCTGGCCTTATTTGCTATATATGATCATGTAGTATGGATATTTTGTGAATAGATTGTGACAGTCTTTTGTCGTGTATGGATTAGATTGTAACAACTTTCGATTATATATGGTTAGATTGTAGCAACTTTTTACCGTACGTGGATTAGATTTAATTAGATCTACACTCAGAAATTCCTTGTAATTCTGAGAAAGGAAATTTTCATCCGTCATTTTTATAAAACAAGTTCAATATCAATTGCAATTGCAATTGCTATTGCAATTGCAATATCAACTGCAATTGCAATTGATATTGCAATTGATATTCATATATAATGATTTTTATCGGATACAGACACAATAATAAACTATTGTTAAAAAAGCTTCAAATAGCTATTTCTTTCATGTTTCGCTTAGAATAATTAAAGCAATTTTGAGTTTTAATCAAATTTTTTTTTTTTCCGTAGGAAATTTTACAGGACAGATGAATTGATCATCACTGATTGTCAAAGTTCATAACGAAAGACTATAGCGAAAGAATTTGGTGACTATTTCCAAATATATGGAATAATGGCGTGATTTAACCTGTTTAAAAACATGATCCTTATTCTAAAAAATTAACGTGATCGACTTATGAATAATCATCTGACCAGAAACTTAATATTAATTATTGCATCGATCATTCGATTTTTTTTTACTTATCGGGATTGATAAATGTTAGTATGCTATATCTTATTAATTATACGTACGTATAATAATAATAATTATATTTTTCTAGCTAAAAAAAAAAACAAATAAATAAATAAAAAACTGCTGATAAAAAGCATTTTAACATGCCCGTGATTTATAGTTATTTCATGACTTTTTTATTTATTAAATTAATAAGAAAAAATATATAAAATAACATATACTAATTAATTTAACAACAAGTTTTTTATACAAACGATTTTTATTTCTTTAAAAAAAAAGTGCCAGCCTCTGTTACCGTTTTATGTTATATTACAAATTATCGTAAATCATCTACTAATAAAGATCTTACAATTGTTGAAGCTTCGGGTATTGTAAGATCTCGAAGTTTAAATTCTCCCCTCAATGTTATCTTGATCGGATTTTATCCTAATAATGCAATTCAAGAATTAAGCTTACCTGAATTCGAGAATGGAGATATAGTACTTGTAACAGGGAATTTCTGTATCACTGAAGGTATAGACAATGATAACAAAAAATATCCAATCTTAAAAGTAAGTTATAAAAAATGCTTTTTTTTTCCCTTAAGATAATCATAACAGCTTCATTAACATTTTATTAATACGTATATAGATTGTTTTAAACGATATCGTTCGTTTCAATGACATTGATCCTAATAACATACCTGCATTTCCAATAATGCTCAATATGACCGCCGTAGCTCAAGAAGAACCGGTAATTGATAAAGAAGATGTTACTATAAAAGTATCATCCAAAAATTTTATTGATCAAGATTATATTAATATCGAAATGATGTGTTATTATTCTGTGTATGCTCGACATTTAATGAATGTAATTAATTCTGTGAAAAAACATTCAGTAATTTACATTAATGGAGAGCTTATGATAACTGACGATTCTAACATAGTTCACATTCGAAGCATTTCTTTTCCTGAATATCAAAAGTCAATTTTATCTGATAGAGATTCAATTCATCTTTCTTGGGAAACTAACGATAAAGATAACGAAAACAAATCAAACACCGTTGCTCAAACAATTGCCACCAGAGTTAAAGGAAGTATTCATCGTAAAAGAACTACACCCACTACAAAACCATATTCTAAAACCAATATCCGTCCTATTCGTCCTAAAGTTACTGATTTATCAAATAAATTTTTAAATCAGAATTTAAATACACCTGAACAAACAACTTCCACAGTTAATAACACTGAAAAAAAATAGATAAGTATAAATTTTCGATATTCATATTCATTATTTATTTGTCTATTATTATTTAAATAATAAAAAATTTACTAAATTAATTCATTAATTATCTAATTATTATTAATTATTAATTAAAAAAAAAGAAAAAAAATTTATTTTCGATTCTATTTATAAATTACATTTTTATTTACATTTATTTATTATTATTATATTATTGTATTATTACAAATAATTCTATATTTTTTTTATTAATTTTATTATCTTATCGTTTNTTATAAATTACATTTTTATTTACATTTATTTATTATTATTATATTATTGTATTATTACAAATAATTCTATATTTTTTTTATTAATTTTATTATCTTATCGTTTGTATTTTTTTTAATTTTATCTTATCATCTGTATTTTTTTTTATTAATTATTAATTATTATCTTATCGTCTGTATTTTTTTTTTAATTAAATAATAAAAAGCTGTATATAAAAAAAATAAAGAATTGGGTTCTGATTTGATTCGTTATAAAAGAATTCATGGATCTTGAAGGTTTTTTGCAAATAGTTTCTTGAGTTGGGTCAGTTAGATTAGTTAGGTCATGTACACGTACAGTCCCTGTGTTCAGTCGCGATAAATTTAAAAAGTTGTTCCAATATCTTTTCATAGTAATGATTTGAATTAGTCGATAATTAAATATCCAAATTTGAGATTTTAAGTGTAGTATCTGAAATAAATTCGTTGAATTTACTCATACCTAAATAATAAATGACAGAAATTTCTTTAATAAAATTGCGCAAATTGTTTTATTAGCAAGTACTAATGAATTTCAGTTATTCAAAAAATTCATTATTAACCGTATAATTTATTATACATACCAAAATTTTCTTCTAATAGATCCTTGAATTTTTTCAAGACTAGAACGCTGGTTGGGATTATCATTCCAGCATTTTTGGTAGAGTTGAACATATGAGTCTGGTGTACCTTCAACAGGTATTTCTCTTCTTCTTTAGGATACATGAAAAACCGTGCCATAAGGGATTTCGTCACTTTCATGGCGAGATCTCTGAATTTTTATGCTGTTTTACCCTTTCCGTATCAAGATCTAAAAATCTTTGCGCCATTTCCCTTTGTCGACAGTACACAAAATTTATAAAAGAAAAAGTAGTTAGCAAAAAAAAACGAAAAATAAAAAAGTAATGAAAAAAAACTGATACTTTAATTTAGCATTTCCGGGTTGAGATCTCTGAGTCGAGATCTTTAATCTTCACATCATTCCACCATTCCTAGTAATATATATAACCTATAGAAGAAAGGAGTATTTAACAAAAAAGAACGAAAATAAAAAAGAAACAAAAAAAAAACTAATACTTATTTTAATATTAGTTCAACACTTCCAAGTTGAAATCTCTAAATCTTTACGTTATTTTACTCTTGCTGGCAGTATACGAAGAAGTAATTAGTAAAAAAAAAAATAAAAAATAAAAAGAAAAACATAAAAAACTAATATTAATCTTTTACTTGTATTCGACATTTCTGATTTAATAAATTTTCTGGTTCCGTAATACTTGCTGACTGTTGTAATGTAATATACGTATTGTATTGTATGTGAATTGGTTAATGTATGTTACTTGTATTTGACATTTTTGATTCACTAAACTTTGGATTCTACAAACTATTAGCGAAAGTTAAAATTATAATAAAATTAAAAGATCAAAAAGATCTTAAAAAAATAAAAAAAAAAAGAACATTATAAAAATAAATAAAATTTTTAATAAAAAAAAATATTAAAATAAAATATTTAATAAATAAATAAAATATTTAACAGTTAAATAAAATATTTAAATAATAAAAAAAAAGAACGTTATAAAAATAAACTGTTAAGGGTAGAGTGTAATGACGTCATTTCTATTATGAAACTTATTGTTATGATCATCGGTAACACAAAATTACTAATACTAATATGGATCGAATATTCTAGATACTGTATTTTGTTTACCATCAAAAACTGGTTTTAACTTGTTTTGTCCCGTCGCAAAAAAAATTTTCCGTCGCAACTATTGCTAACTTCTTGACATATTTTTTAAAAAAATTAAATATAAACTATTAAATTTTTTGCATCGAAATGAAAATTCAGATATTGAAAATACCGTAAATCTATTTTTTTTCGATGTAAACAAAATGCATTTTATTTAGCTATAGTAGTAAGTTTTTGTATGCTGTGATACATAATACGGCAATTTACTATTATTGAAAATGATCGATATACACTCTACCCTTAAATATTCTATTTATTTATTAAATATTTAATTTTAATATTTTTTTTATTAAAAATTTTATTAAAAATATTTAAATAATAAAAAAAAAGAAAATAAGATCGAAAAGGTCTTAAAAAAAAAAATTTAAAGATTATCTATTCATCACAGATCAACAATTTTTGTATCGGCATGTGCAGTTCTTTTGTTACACCAATACGAATAATCTTTTACTTAATAGACATTTTTTTGAGAACAATAATCAAAATCATAAAATCTTACCTTTACGTAAAAAAGTTGTAAAAGAAATTTGCCACTGTCTCAAAGTTGAATTTAGATAAAACAATTTTATAATGTTATATATTGTTATTAAAAAAAAAAGTGGCTTTTCTCGAATCAATTCATTTATTTTTAGCTCCATCCCGGAAATGCATAACTATACGCATTAAAAAGTACATGTTTGCGAATATATACTGGTTATACAAACATAACTAGCCGATCTGAAAGTTCCTGGTCTTTTGAAATTTTGGGATGACAAATCCACATCATACCGATACGATATTATATTTCATAGTGTATATTTCGCAACCAAAAAAAGAATCTCGATTTTTGTGATTAATGTTTACTATATGTAAAATTTCATAGGTCAGTTTCGAAGTTTCGATAGTATAAGTATAAATTCGGGCCTTTAGGCAAGTTTCGGAACTATAAAGTTTCGGGCAACATCATTAGGTCATATAACCCGTACAAATTTAGTTATTTTCTACAACCCATACAATAACTATAACATACGATACTCACTTGAATAACATACGCAAAAAATCAACATATTAATAAATATATTACCATATTATTAGCGGTCAAAAATATCATGTTAAAAATATCATGTAAAATGTTAGTCGATCAATAATACTATTTAATTTATCAAATTTTACTTTTACTAACAAAATCCTTTTTAGTAACACGAATTTGATTTCAAAAACAATTTAAAATAGCTCGAAAGTCCCAAGCCAAGCAAACAATTTATTATAGTTATTTAATAACCACATAATAATTGATAATAAATAATACAATTGATTAATTATTCACTTTTCTTAAAAACTAAAAAAAACATGTCGTTTAACGTATATAAAATTCTTGAAATTGAAGATCTTGAATATAATGAACAAATAATTGATTTAACCTCTTCTAACGATGCTCCGCAAATCATTAATCAAGTTACCTCAACTAACAACTTATCTCAAACAGAGATATCATCGTGGATTGCATCTACAAAAATGAAAGAAATAATGACTGAATTCGAAAATACCATTTTATCACAATTTCCATGTGTTCCCTGTTCTATTTGCTCAAAACTTATGTATCCAGAAAAATCAATGTGGATTCAACAAGACCCTAATGTTTCATACCCTCTTGCAAACTATAAACCATTAGTTACAAATCCCATTCCACCAACAAATCGTATTGCAATATGCCAATTATGTAAATCGGATCAAAATCGAAATTATCCACCATATCTTGCACCAATACCAACAGAAATTGAATCTGTACCATTAGAAAAACGTAAATACTTATCGCTTATTTTCTTACATTGCTCTCTTGGTAGAACACCTGGTACAAATCCTTTTACTGAATATAGAACATTAGTAGGCACTATGAATTATTCTCAAAATTTTCATTTATTGAGCATGTATTCAGGTTTATTAGGTGCATACCTGGAATCTTCATCTTCAATTCCATCTGAAATTCCACCTTGGTTTGATAATTCATTGACTAATGCTATTAATTGGCTTAAAGACCATAATCCCTATATACATGAATATTCACAAATGCTTGTATCATTTTCAAATACAAATTTTCTACTTCGTGTAGCCACTCATTCAATAATTGATGAAAATACTCCTCCATTTCAAAAAGATGATATAGTAGTCCCACACCAAAATTTTCCAACTGAAATTCACAATGAAGATGCAAATTACCGTCATCTAATAGCAGAATTTATAATAAATGATGATATAAATAAAATTCCCATTGTATTAAATAATCCACATCTTGAAGCATTACTCTTTCCAGATCTATACCCTGATGGCCATGGACATTATTATGAAATGCGAAATCAACTTGAAAATATACATCGACGTCATGATACTTTTGGAAAATATATAAAGCATCGTCTACTTTCTAGAGATCCCTGATTTCGTTTACACTATTATTGGCCTGCATGAGCATATTTACAATTAGAAAAATTCAGAAACTTAAAAATACTCAACGATTAATTAGACAATCAGTTGTTGATGAAACTTACCATCCACCTACAACCATAGAAATTATCGAACGCAGTACTTATACAAATGGTTGGCGTATAATGAAGAAAAAACAACTCCAATTCCCACATTTATTCGTACAGGTAATAGTTATTTTCAAAAAAAAATAAACATTTAAACACAATGATTCATGAACTTGGTCACCCAACATTGTTTATAACATTATTAATGGCTGAAGGCTCATGGACCCATCTTCATAATATACTTATTAATACAGACAACCATGATCTATTACCAACAAATAGACCATTACATACAACCCTACATTTTGTTCATAGACTTCAAAATATTAAAAAATTTGTTTGGAAAAATCAAGAAATTAGTGAATGGGGTAAGAGAAAAACTCTTTCCCGTAGATCTAAAAATTATAATAAAATTGGCAAACAGTGTAATTGGCATAGAGTTTATCGCATAACTATAATACAAATAGTTAAAGGTGGCCACGGTTGGCCTCTCAACCTAAAGGAGATATAATTATTAGACGAAAGAGGAAGGCAGTCTTATTACAAGCACTAACTTCTTTTTTTCTCCTTTCACCATCTCTACGGGGGTTGGCGAAACACACAAAAACTACCACATACAGAAAATTTGCACCTTACGGGGTTGCAGCGCTTGGAGCAAATATGCCAAAGAATAAGAAGAGGAAAACAGCTAGCTTGCCGGCAAACTCCCCCTGTCAAGTACATCAAACATAAACATGGAAAAACCTTCTCCTATGCAGCACGCTCAAGAACCCAATAAAAAAACTTCCCAAAAATTAGCAAAAAGTGGCGATTCTAGTTTACCCCCGGAAAAAGGATCTACATTGACATTACCACAACAACAAACCAACCTTAACCAAGATGTTCCCACGCATCCAACAACGACATCACAACAACAAACTGGTACTGACCCGATTTCTCCTACGCCTATGATTTTGGAAAATCAAAATTCCCATGGACCCCAAGCCACATGTACAATATATTCCAGAACCCGGACCAAAATAATCAGGTCTCCCTGGACCCTGTCCAGACCCTTTCCACACCGGTTAATATGGAAACTGATTCGGAAACTACCTCGACCCCAAAATCCCATCCCTCCTTGGCAACAGTAATACCCCCAGACCAATCTCCAAACCAAGAGCTGATGAATAACAACACAGAAAAAATAGAAGAAGATACTGAGATGGACACCGAATCTGTAGACACTATCCAAGAACAACCAATAACCCATAAGCTGAGTTATAGCCAAGCCCTCAGAGGTAACAAGGATCATACCTGGCAACCTAACCCAGTCGCTCAACAATGCAGATTAGATCAAGAAAAAAAATGGGCAGATCACATAAAAGATAAAATGGCAAATATTAGAGAAACCCAATTGAAGACCTTTGATGAGGAATTATGGAGCAAGGAAAAATACTAGAATTACTAACTTCTCTTGACGGGCTACGCATGTTCGTAAAGCATAAACTAGCTAGTCTCCCAACTTCACTGCATACACCACCGGCCATAGTGGCAAAATTTAGACATCGGGACACCGCCTTCTTTAGAAGCTTTACAAGGGTACTAACAAGTAGACCACAACACCAGATAGAATTTAATAACCTATTCATTTTAACACTGGAAGCATATAAAAAGCAATACAGCATATTAGCAACGAATAAACAAAATAGAAACCAACTATTCGATCTACTTAGAGCAAAGCTAGCCCTAGACTACTTAACGAATTTAGACTTTCTTGAGCTAGACGCTTGGGAAATCACAAGATACCTACTATATCTGTCAAATTTTGCAAAAACCACATTGAATATGCAATTCGACGAAATTAGAAAATTAATATCTAAGGAAATTGTGGAATCACGGCTGGAGTTACCCCAACACTATACAGAAATACACCCAGACCTAATTAATGCCATCCCTTTTGACCTGCCAATAGAAAATAGACAGACACTAGGGTCAAAAGTAAAGCTCTAAGGCTCATCTTCAAATTCGTCTCTCTTTCTGAAAATTACATCTCGGATAAACGCCAACCATTACCAACTGACTATAGGCAGTTGAATAAAACCGTGCGGAGACTCTTTCCAATCTCTGACAGAGAAGAACTAAAGGACATACCGACATATAAAACCACGTTACAAAAATACTATATATTTAACAGAATCCCAGATACTTATTTTGATTTACCTCCATCCAAACCACCATTACCTCTGACCCTCCAGGACTTGACTCCCAGATTGAGGGAGAAATTTCCCTTCCTACCTAAAAGTGAAGAAGATTTCAAAGAACACATCCGGCTGTTAAGAGTTTATTATAAGTTCAAACGACTCCCAAATGATTACCTCTTACCTCGAAAACGTCTACCAAGTAATCCTTCAGACTTAAGATTGAAAGACTTCTCCTTCCCAATGATGACGACTGAAGCTGTAAATGAATTCTTTAAACTAATTCCAAAATACTACAATATCCCAACTCCTCTTCCTTCGGCATACACAAATTTTAACTATACTGGCTTACCGACCTTGCCTCTGCTGGCAACCGAAGTCGAGTTAGTAAATCTAACGGTTCCAATAACTACAAGAAAACAACTGTCTATTGCATTGCAAGAATTACGACCACGCTATTATTTCCATAAGATACCTGAGTCCTGGATTGACATTAAGGTGACAGAACGAACAGAGGATCAATCCCCCCGTATACCCTCGAATCTAGATGATCTTCAGATCCACCTAAAAAAAAATAATGTGACAGATATAGAGTTGCCAATTAGAAAACATGAAAATATCAACATTACAATTGAAAAACTGAGAGAACACTTCCTTTTTAATAACATACCATCCTTCTTCTTTGACCAATTGGAAGATCTGCCCCAGCCCAAATTCGACTTATTTCTAAAACCAAAGAGAAATCCAAAAAGAAAAACAAAAGACGAAGAGGTCCGGAGACCGGACGCCGCCGCCTCTAACGACCCTATCATTAATGAGTAAATCAAATGCCGAACCAGGCCCATCCTCAATGGGCAATAGAAAACAAACCTCTGTCTGTAGACCGGAGCACACTAGTAACAAAACTGATAACACAGATTTCGCTGAACCAAACAAATTTACTAATAAAAATGAACACACTTTCTCCTTTGAGGAAGGAATTAATATCGCAACCCATAACATTAGAGGACTCTCTAGAGCAGAGAAATTGCAAGAATGGATCGAATTCTGCACGGAAGCAAACATACACATCATTGCCTTATCTGAAACAAAACTTACACCCAATCGGGTTAAAGGACTCACTAATTCGTTGTACGGAATATATACCTCCAACTTCGAACTATATAAAGACAATCAACGGGAATCTAGCTTGGGCGCCGCTCTCATGATTTGCAACAGCTTACAGCCCTATATTCACAATATCAAAACGGTCCCTGGAACGTTAATTATGGTTGACCTTTTCTTGCCAGATAACAATAAAACTAGAATCATATCCATATACCTCCCTTCCAACCATCCATCTTTAAACGAAAAAGCACAAAATGAAGCAGATAGATGGATACGAGAAGCCAAAATCAGAGACTAGAAATTGTTCCTGATGGGTGACTTCAACTCTAACCAACACAGGAGCAAACCACCACCTATCTTCAAAAACTTGAACGTTCTAGGAGCAATAAGCCTACTAGACCTTCACAGCATTACTTCGCATACATGGACTGGACCCTCCTCTCAAAGCCAAATCGATGATATCTGGGTACTGCAAAATATGATCTTAGAAATTGAAAAACCATTATTGACAGAAGCAACATATATTACGGGCAGTGATCATTGTATAATATCAACGACATGGCACACACACGCTCTGAATAAGGAAACTTATAAAAACAAAAGAAATAAAAAAAGAAAACGGAAAGTACACTATTACAACAAAATGTCCGCAGATGATTGGAACGAATTCTCAAATGAACTAGGAAAAAACTTTGCGAAGAAAAATCTAAATGACCAAATTACAAATAAGAGCGAACTAGATAGAGCCTGGAATTTCTGGGCAATAGAGGTCAAGACAATGATTAATAGGAAAATTCCGTTCACCTTCACCAGTCAAAAAACCTATTATGCCTTGTCCTTAAAGGCAACGAAACTGCATGCTGCTCTGAAAAACATGAACGAAGCCTTAAGCCTACTAACCAAAGGAAACCCAGAGATTCTAGAAAAGATAAACAAGCTCCTGGAAAAATCATCAAAGTTAACAGACTTGGAGATCGAGCCAATCAACATCGAAGACTTCTCAATTAGCAGGGACACAATAATCTCGACCCTAAAAGGCCATAAGAACACTATATGGACCAGCCGGAACTATGAAAAACAACAAGAAGTAACTGACAAAATCAACTTCTATATCAACTGAAGATATGAAGACTTTAGAGATCACACCTGTAGAATGCTGGATAGCATTCTCCAGAGGAAGGCAGAACCCGTTCGAACTGACAAAGTTATTCTTCCAAACAAGATCCTACTGGAAAAAAATGAAATCCTACAACATATAAGATCACACTCAAAAACCTGGACAAAGCTTAACCCGACTGATACAAGTCTTGAAAATGAATGGGAAAATGAATACCTCCCCCTAAAAAATGTCCTATCTTCGATTTATTCTGGTTCAACACAGGAAATAACCATGCAAGAACTAAAAGAAACAATAGAAAACTCTCCAAAAAATAAAGCACCAGGCCCTCTAGCGATTTCTAATGAGGTGATAAAACACCTCCCGGAAAATGCCCTGCAATTTTTATTAAAAATACTCAATGGATGTTTGCAAATTAAGATGATCCCAGATCAATGGTTAAAATCTAATATATGGCTAATCCCAAAGAGAGATCGTTATAATTATGACCTAAATTACACGAGACCAATAACATTAATTGACCACACTAGAAAAATATTAACAAAAATAATTAACAACAGATTGATGACCCCGATAATGTGTTACGAAGTACTGTCCTCTCTGAACTTCGCGGCCTTCCCAGGACAATCAACCTCCCAACCACTGTCCAATCTCACTCGCATTCTAGAAGATACCCGAATCGAGAATAAAGAAATTTTTGCACTTGCCCAGGATATGTTGAAAGCATTCGATACTGTACACGTTCCTACCTTAGAAAAAGCACTTAAAAGGATAAAGATACTGGAAAAGATAATAAATCTACTCATACACCTGCTAACATACAGAAAAAACAGACCTAGGTTTAACAAAGCCATACGAGGTAGAAGATGGAATTGACCAAGGAGAGACGTTCTCCCCTCTCCTCTGGAAAATCTACTACGACCCCCTGATTTCACAAATCCAGCGCTCTTTTCAAGGCTACACAGGAAGCATACCTACCAACCCACCACGTCAAATATGTATGCCAGTAATGGCTTACATGGATGACTCGCTCTGGCTGGCGCATAACAAAACTACCTTAACCAACATAATCTCGTTAGCAACCTCATTTTATAAATACAACAACATAAGAGTAAACCCATCCAAGTCATACCTCCTCACAAATACCAAAAAAGAAAAAACTCCCACAATTGAATTTGACAACTCAACAATCTATGCTTCAAAAAACGATACACCAATAAAATACCTTGGAGCCTGGTTCATAGCGGGTGATTCACTGCATTCGGTTCAGTGCTTAATACTTGCAGAAATGCAGACAAACCTAAAAAAACTCCAACTAGCAAAGATAACAGAAAAGCAGGCAATATACATCATCAATAGGGTCATATTCCCTCGACTGCAGTATCGCTTGCACTCTGCATATCTAAAACCCTCGCAAATTAAGAAAATTACCAGAATATGTATTAGCATAGTCAAACAAAAAGGAGGACTTGCAAGAGGAATCCTGAACTCTTTTCTACACAATCCTGAGATCTATGGTTTGGACCACCTACTACAAGTCCATAATAATGCACTTATTTCACTTCTGACAAAAAACCTAAATCACAAAGACTTCGACAAATCCTTTTTGAAAATGAGAATATAACAATTACAAGAAGTTGCGAACAATGAAAAATCCATACTAAGCCACATACCATTATTTCCACACAGACAAAACCTTACACATACTGCACAATCGATTATTGCCGGCCTATCCTTGGGGTTCACCTGAGACAAACCACTCAATCAATGGCCCATACTTACTAATTGATTAAAGGGTACCTCGATCGACCAAGTTATAATGGACCACCCCAAAAGACACTTCCTAAAAGAAAAAATGAACTGACACGGTATTTATTGTGTCAAACAACTACTAGATCTAAAGAACCAAAACTTTCTATCTTGGACAGAAATCCACCACAATATACAGAGAATTCCCAGAGGCCGCTCCCCAAATTGGTTATATACAATGCAAGAGATAATGAGTGGAAATGCAAATCCCACAACTACACTAATTACTCCGAACCCCTTTACCTTAATACCTTGGATCTACAAAAAGAGAAAGAACTGGGTAATAACAAAGGACGAAGAAATCGCAAAAATAACTAGCTACTCTCAGCAATACCCTAAAGCAAAACACTATAGAGTCACCACAAACAACAAACTTGAGCCTTGTTCAGGTTGTGCCTTGAAAGATAAATTATTAACAAAAGAATATTGCTACTTTCTCCTAAAAGATAGAGCATATAGTCTTCAAGTAGATAGTAGGCGAATAGTCCACGGAAAAATATCTGATATATACGCCGCATTAAACAACAGATTTCAACCACGGAAGGAACCGGACGTGGAAATGTCAATCCTCCTGCCAAGACCATTGTCAGCTTTTGTCAACCCTCCGGTGGAAGTCTGGGAAGAACTAATAAAAAATAATTTCAAAAAACGGAATCTTACAATACATTTATCAACAATAAAAGAAAATTATGTGATTGGATCCACAACATACCCCTCCTACTTCGCAGCAACAAAATTGTCAACAAAGGAAGAAATACTTGGCTGTACCAATAGGATGTGGCCATCACGCCTACACTTTTCTCTATCAATGATAACATTTCTATTTTCAACTGTGTCAAACAACACCGATATACAAATCATTACAAACCACAAACAAACAATCGAGACGCTTCAAAGAACAATCGAAATAGAACATTACAAACTTGATTAACTAAACAAAGAAGACTATCCTAGTCTCCTCAAAATACTTAGAGGAATTATGGAGGACCGAAAAATCATTTTAAAATTTGACTCAGAGCTCAAAATACAAAAACCATCAAATGTACATAACTTGGACATTAATCCTAAACATTTTATCTATAATGCCTTCACCATGGAACTACTAAGCACTCCGTGTATTCCACAGATAAAATCCATTTTGAAAAATACCAGTAGGATTACCAACTTACTACAATGGTAAACCAACAACGAATTCACCTATAGGAATTATACATGGGAAATATACAGTGGGACCATGTCCTAAAATATATCTCCTTTGCTGATAAGCCAGCTGCCTTGTATACGCACCCACCTCTATCACAAATAAAGAACTTTAAAGTAAAAATGATCGCAGAGGAACTACCAACCCACTTACTTCTACACTATTGCAATCCAAACAAAAACCCAAATTATTTGTGCCCACGCTGCTATGTGGAACCAGAGGACATCGTACACATATTTTCTTGCATATCTAATCACCTAATATGGCAGAGGAAACTACGTCGAACTTTACAGAGAGTGGCGACTGAAATAGAATCACCACTAGAAGACCCGATAGATTCATAAGATCTTTCATATTCTTACATATACAGAAAAAAATGCCTTTTGGTTTAATCACCAACTCCACCCTTTTTCCTACTAGCTTGAAATACAAGCAAAATAAATACACCCCCCTTTTCTATCACGAAATAATAAAAACACTCCATAAAGAATATTGGATTCCATCAAGAACCTCAAGACATTCCGAAGCATTCCCAAATCCACCGAAGATTGACCCACCAACTATGACAAAAACACCCCCTATTAATAAAATAGTATTAGAAAACAAAATATGTAAATTCGTTTATTTAGGTTGTACATCGCTAGCTAAACTCATCACAGACTAGAGGTCTTTGACCAATCTAGCAAAGAATTGGTCGAGAGTAAACTAGCTCTTACCCCTATCTCCCTAGAATAGTAATTATACATTTGTAACTCTAAGTGAATAATAACTATTAATAAAAGATATAGGGGAAAGACCTCTCTTTTAAAAAAAAAAAAAAAGAAATTAGTGAATGGGGAACTTACTCTCATTTTTTTGACAGGATAGAATTTCAAAATTGTGGAGCAGCACATCTTCATGGAGTCTACTGGACAACAACAAATATATTAGAAATAATTAACCAAAATACCATCCGATCTACTTTTCCAGATCCCAATTTAGAATTCGAACTCTATCAAAAAGTTCTTACTTTTCAAACACATACTTGTAACTTTACATGTAGAGGACTAGCACCACCAGGATTGACTTGTAAAAGAGGATTTCCACGCCCACTATCTAAAATTACATTTTACGATCCAAACAATTACAGATATACCTATCGATGTTTAACACCAAAAGACCAATGGATAATTCCATATCATGCACCAACACTCATGATATGGAATGCTCATATGAACATTCAATATATTACAAATAAAGGACTTGCATGCTATATAACAAAATATATTAATAAATCAGAACTGACTCATCTTTTTAACATACAAGAACAATTACACTACCGAGAATTTATTCATGCACAACGAATGGGTTCAATGGAACTCATGTTTTTGTTACTTGGAGAATGTATTATAAATTCATCAATACAAGTACAATATTTAATTACAAATCCTCCAAACATTCATTCCAAAGCAGTTATTCCATTATATATGATCAATTCACTTGATGATGATCCCTATTGGACAGATAAAATTGAAAATATTTTGCCTGACCACACGATTCTATATTTAATAACATGATATATAAAACTTACTTTGAAACATATGATATCAAATCAACTCGACCAACCCACTCTCTTCGAACAATATATCAAGATGATCCTGGAAACTTTGTTATTGAACGTACAAATCGTATTCTCACTCGCATGCGATCCCTAAGAATAGAACATGGAGAATTATACTTTTATCAACAACTTCTATTAAGATTTCCATGCCGATCTGAAAATGAAATGCTAAATAATTATCAAACTTACAGAGATCACTTTTTAGCTCGATTCCCAAACATTGCCCAATTAATACTTACACAAAATCATGAATTCATATTAAAACAAACAACACATGCATTAGATCAATTCACCTCCCTTATTGAAACAATAACATCTTCATTAGAACCAATTTTAACAAAAAATATTATAGACATAATCAAAATACAATTAGATTCTATAAAAATATTACCACAAATTACACTAATTAATCCAACAATTAACCTACCACCATCTCAATACTATTGTCATCAGACAATAACCAATTATTTAGGACCAAGAGACGGATCTCATTATCCTTTTTTTTCATCACAGGCCCAGCAGGTACTGGTAAATCCTATATGATACATTTATTAATAGAATATTTCAAAAGAATAGCCAAAAAGTACTTATTAATAGCTCCAACTGAAATTGCTGCTCAAAATATTGGCGGTTCAACTATCCATTCCACATTACGAATTGTCTCCAATGAACGAGAATTTCACACCCTTGCATTTTATGACAATAAATTAAATAACTCCCTTCTTCAAGTTGATACTCTCATTATCGATGAAGCTTCTATGATATCAGGCCAACTCCTAACATATATCTCTGAACTATTTGAATCCCTACACAAAAACAACAACCCATTCAGAGGTATAAATGTCATCTTAGTCGGTGACTTAGCACAATTACCTCCAGTCTCTAGTTCCCCTATTTACCAATCTCCAATATGGAAAATTTTTTACCCTTTATTCCTCTGTGAACCTCAAAGACAAAATCAAGATATAAAATTTTTCAACCTTTTACAAAAAATTCGCATGGGTAAGATTGATGATGAAACATGGCACCTATTATCTCAAAAAAAAAATGATACTCTCAAATCATCTGGATTAAACACCACTCTAAACACCACACATGTAGTAGGATATAGAGAAAATGCAGATCTAATTAATAGACTAATATGCACTATGATTCCTACACAAGAAAACAAATTCATGATATCAAATTGTATTGATATTGTTAACAATCAAATATGCAATGATAACTCAAGACTTAATGATTTCAAAAACAAAACAAATTTACCGGAATCAATTAGGATCCAACCAGGTGCAAGAGTCATGTTTCTCAATAACTCCCAATACCAACATCAAATAGCAAATGGCACCATAGGTGTCATTACAGATCTCGACCTAGACTCAAACAGTGTATATGTCAGCTTCTGTGTGGAAGGAGCCATAGTAAACGGTTCATTTTCTAAATTTACCTGTAATTTCAACATAAACGGCATACCTGCTAGCCGTACCCAATTCCCAATACAAAATGCATTCACCTTAACCGTCCATAAAACACAGCGACTCACACTTCCTGATGTATCATTAAACTTAGATGAACAAATATTCGCACCTGGACAGGCTTATATAGCACTAAGTCGTTGCACTAAATGTAGGGTGAGGGGCATAAGGGCACAGGCATGCCCTATGGGCATGCCTCCCTGGGCATGCCTATGGGCATGGATTTTTTTATATGCCTATATGGGCATATATCAGATATATATAAATAAATTTTTAAATATATATAAATATATAAGAAATAATCTAATCTTTATTATTAATTTTTATTATATTAAATATGGTTTCAATATATTGATTATTTTATAAATAAAGTTATTTTTATTTGTTTAGTTTTTTTAAAATAAAGTTAATTTTTTATTTGTTTTAGTTTTTTATAATTATTGTTAAAAAAATTATTTATAATATAATAAGAAAATATTATTTTAGCACTAAGTATTATTCTATATATAATAAATAAATTTGGTATAACAAGTAAATAAAACCAACTTTTATCAAACCAAAAATTAAAATCTTTTAATAGTAGGATAAGAGTAATAATAAAAGATTAGAATTAAATAATATTTATAGTAAAATATAACAAAAAAATTTGTTTATTAAAGTCCAAAAAAAATAGTTTTTTAAATAAAATTTAAGATATAACTAATTTTTATTTTTGTTATACAAACTAATCTGCATGTTATCTAATCTTAGTTTTTAATTGGTTAAAAATGCCCTAGCACTACATATTATAATACTATAAATTAAATAATTTAGTTTTTTTAAAAAAATAAATATTTTTGAATATGCCCATGGGCATGCCTAGGCATGCCTCAAACTCTGGTTTATGCCCATATTGGGCATGGCAAAATTTGGTTATGCCCCCACCCTAACTAAATGGGACCAAGTGAAAATACAATCATTAGATCATACAGCATTTATAACAGACCAATCCATGATAAAAGAATATGAGCGTTTAGAACTAAAAGCCTGTGAACCATTACCATTAAACAACCCAAACTCGTAAATTTTTTAAAAAAAAATAAAAAATAAAACTTAACTTCTCAATTATATATATATGATCAAACTTAAATTCTTCACATTAATTTCATACAGTAAAATAAAAAAATCAATTAATAAAAAAAAATTAACTAAAATTTCAAACTCATATATCTCCAAAAAGTTTTCATTATCGAAACTCAATAAATTTTGTACAACAAAAGCTTTTTTTTATAATCTACCCCATTGTACAACCAATAAAAACACTAAATAGGGCGGCGAAGCCGCCCACATGTGCAATTCTAGTTGTTATACAAAAATATCTTTTGTTTTTATTACCTTTTATTATTATTTTTATTATACGGATCATGCCGAAATCAAGATCGGTCATTCACATATGATAATAGCGGTAAAAAAAAACCCCCCAAAAAACAATAAACAAATATTAAAATAATGTATTGGGCTTTACATGGCTTGTTATACCTGATGGTTTGATCCATGGGTCACCCGATGGTTTGATTCACGGGTCACCCATGGTTTGATTCACGAGTGACCCACTCGGATGGTCCAGGAAGCATGACGGACTTTTGCCAATTTTTGTAAAACATCCTATGATATTATAAAAATTTTATTGGTTAATCAAAAATTTAAACTTTAATAACTAAATCGTCATGAATAAAAAAAAACAATTATATCTGTAACTAAATTAATACTTACAAAAGTCTTTACTATTAAATCTCATAATCTTGTCGTAAACAAAATTCTGGCAACCCAAGTTTTATTAAGGAACCCTAACGCACTATTGAACGAATAAAAAAAAAAAGGTAAATAAATAAATAAATGAATAAAATAAAACAACAAAATATTAGATATACAATAAATGGTTAAGCCTATTCTAAAATACTATAAAATAATAATATTAATAATAAGAATCAGATACAAAAAACTTTAATACTCGCTCCAATACCAAATTGATCTTTAATTCTATTTAATAATTGTTATACAGTTACAGTACCACTATTTCACTTTAATTCTTTTCAAGAAATTTATAAACCTTATGTATCTCAACTTCATATTATTATATCATGTTTCTTTGTTAGTTGGGGTTACGAAGAATAAGTTTTCACAAATAAAAGACAGTTTAAATTGCCAAATTACTTTAACAGTTTATAAAACAAGCACATACTTTTATATTTTTTTGATCTTAACTCTTAACAATTTGTACTCATGGTTAACAATCCAGTTTTGTGTCTACGAAATGTTAGAAAAACATATGTAATATTTTGACCGATCATCCAATTAGATTTAAAGCCCACTATGCTGGGGGAGACCAACCTAATTTAGGGTGATATTTAAAGCGGAGACAACTCATTTCTTAATAATTTACTTGATTAACTTTAGGGGTAGGGTCACTTTAGAATAGGGTTATAATAGGTTTAGGACAATTATTTTTTATTCTAAGTTAAATATAGTATAATATTATGTTATTATTTGTGTTAATAAAATGAATTAGTTTGCTCAAGAGTAGTTAATCTTTATTCTACAAAAAAATTTTTGTATTAATAAAAGAATTATAGTGTTTTTTAAAGCACATTTGCACATTTAAAGATTGTTATTCCAAGTGAAATTTTAGCTAAGGTTTATAATTTATATATAAATAATATAAATATATGTATGTATATCAATTTGTCAATTGACTAAATATTTTGTCAAGATCAACAAACAAAGTATATGTTTTATAATTCTGTCTTAAGAATTTTATAGACTATTATAATATTTGTATACTTTCTTTAGTTTGCTATTTTACAACATCATAGATATAATTGAAACATTGCAATTAAAAGTACAAGTTATCTATCTTTAAAAATAAATAGTATAAAATAATAAATACAATTAAAAATATTATTAATTCAGAAAAATCATTAAATAAAGAATATTAAAATGTAAAAAACATATTAAATAATTTATAAATGAAGCAATTATTCCTCAATTCAGACTATTAATTGAGAAACAGCCCTGAAAGGCAAAAAATAATGGTCCAAATTCAAAAAAATAATGGCAAAAAATTTAGCAAAATAGTTTAATTGCAAATGATTATATACATTAATTTTTAAATATATTGTTTATTCAAAAAAAAACAATCTGAGTACAATTAGAAGTTATTCTAAAAAAACAAAAAGAGTAAACTACAGAAAGATTAAATTAATAAATATAAGAAGCAGGCGCTAAAGCTTGCAAAAATTTTATAAATATCTTTTAATTTAAGGGTTTTCTTTGTATTTAATTAATTTTGTTAATTGAATTACTATAGTAAAAGTTGATTAGAACAAATTTACAAAAAAAAAACAATCAGAATATAGATTTACTATTAATTTTTTATTTTAAATTTTTAAATTATTTAATAAGTCATTAAAACTAAATTAATAAATATCTATTTTTTTAGTTTAGTTGTTTAGATTAAATTCAGATAGCTTATTTTTTTTAATTATCTCCAGAGCTATTAAATCCTTTTAAGCCAACAAAAAAGGACAATTTACCACCTTCTATTGTCAAAAATAAACAATTAAAAGAAATAGAAATAAAAAATACTAAAACTATTAGCAGTTTTAAATAATAAATTATTTTAAAATAACTTATATACAGTTATAGTCATAAAACTGATCTTGTATTAAATATTATTAATATTAAATTAAAATATAATTATAATGATATTAGATTCTTCAAATAAACAAAATTAGAGTTGTTATTTGTACTTATACTCTTAGAAGCAACTGCTTCTTAAGGTTGCTTGGAGATTGGAACTTCATTAAATTTTGATTTTTTTTATAGAATTTGCTATTTTTTTTACTTTTTCAAAATATATTATCTTTTAAATATTTTTTGTTAATAGAGCAATAAAATAAAAAATTATTAGAAAAAAGTAATATTTGATTTTAAACTTATAACAATTATAACTTTCTAAATAATTATTTTTTTAAATACTTTTTGCTAATAAAACAATAAATTAAAATCTATTAAAAAAAGTAGTGCTTGAATTTAAACTCATAATAATTATAGCTTTATAATTAATTAACTAAATCAACTAAAATTTTATTATTATTTTTTATTACTTTTTTTACAATTAATATGCTTTATAATTTCTGTAATGCTTGATTAAACAAGATTTTAGTTGATTTTTAAAAACCTTTAAATTAAATTTGTAATTTTATATTAATTTAAAGTTTTATTTTTTATAAATTTTGTCCAAATATTAGCAATTTTTTAAAAAATACAGTATTCTTATTGTATTAGACAATCAAATTTAAATTCAAGTTTGAAGTAATATATTGCTAAAAATAGAACTCTATAAAGCTTTATTTTTAATATTTCAAAATTACTAAATACTTGGTAATAGTATAGTTTAAAATTATTTTTAATATTTTTGCAATTGTTTTTTAATTAATAAAAGTTTTTTACTAAACAAAACTTTTTTAATTTCTAATTAAATTTTGTAATACTGTATTTTTTTGAAAATAAGCACTACCCAAAAATAAGCACCCTGGTCTACATTAAGTCAATTTTGGCCCAAATTATGATAGCTTTGGCCAGCATTATATACAAAAAAAGGGTGCTTGTTTTCAGAAGAATATGGTACTAATTTTTCTGATTTTAATAATAATTAAATTGTTTAGTAAATTATAAAATATAATTTTTTTAATTTATACAATATATATGAATATAATTTTTAAAAGAAAATTTCTTATTATATACTAGTATTTAATTAGTTAATTTGCAAATTTGTATAATATATAAATTATAGACCAAAATTTTAACTCTAATTTAAAGTTGAGTAAGAGTTAGTTTTAGGATTAAAAAGATTATAATTTATATATAAATTATAAACCAAAAATTAACTCTAATTTAAAGTTGGATAAGAGTTAGTTTTAGGATTAAAATTATAATTTATGCAGGACCCAGATATTTCTTATATAGATCAACTGGGTTTTGGTCAATTTTGATCTAATTTGCTAAAAATGACAAAACTATATTTCTTAAATAATTTCTGATCCAATGATCAAAATTGAATAACCTTTTTTTTATTAGATGCACCTTTCTAAGAGCTTTATTTTAAAAAAAGTTCATTCAAATTAGATTACTGAATGCCAAGATAATTGGCAAAAACTGTTTTTTTTTTTCTTAAATTTTGGGGGTTTTTGCTAAAATGTATAATATATAACCTCTGTACTAGATGTTCAGGATTTTATTTATACTAAAATTTTGTAATGAACATTTTTTGCTAGAGCTAAAAAAGATAATTTATAATTGAGATTTAAGATATTATTATATTTATTGTATATATTAATGTACAAATAAAAATTATCTTTTAAAAACTCAAATAAATTTAAAATTTAAAAATTTAAAAACTTATAAAATTAATATTAACTTCTTAATTTAATTTTTTTATTTTAATAAAGAAAATTGTAATTTATACCACAGGTAATTATTACTTGTAGTCAATTTGCCAATTAAAATTCAATATTAAATGTAATATATAGACCAATTTTGTATAACTAAAACTAAAATTTTTTAAAAAATTGCTAAAGTTGCTTCTAATTTAAAATTTTATTTATAAAACTATTTTTTTTTTATACAAAAAAAATTTTCTTGCTAAATTTTACTATATATAAAGCCCTATTCTAATTTTTAATCTTTACCCTTACTCTAATATTAAAGAGATTTTATTTTATTTTATACATTGTAGATCACAGGTGATAATCATCTATAGTAATTATTAGTTATTTTTTTTAATAAAATATAAAAATTATCTAATTATTGATTTAAAAATTCTTATTGCTATAAGTTGTTATATAAAAATAGATTAGTAAAACAAACAAAATTTAGAATAAGAATAGATTAAAATTTATAATTTTTTTTAAAAAATAGTATTTTATATATTAAATAAAGCTATTTAGTTACTAATTTTGCTATAATATAGTTAGCTAGTTTTATTGTCTAATTTTGGTCTAACTTAGTTTATTGTTGCCTCTAAATTTTAGTTGATTTGCTACTAATTCATTCTTGTATAAACTATTTTTTTTATAAAATTTAAATAAAAAAATATTATTATTAATTATATATTAAATTTAGTTAGAGGCATGCTATTTATCACGTGATTTTTGCCATGGATACATGGTCAGAGGTAGTGATCACGTCTATATATTATATTAATTAATTAAAATTAGATAAAGTGATCACACCATACATGGATAGGAGTAGCTACTAAGTAAAAAATATCACGTGATAAATGGCACGCCCCTTAATTAAAACTATAAATTTTTATTATATAAAAAATAATATGCTAATAAAATTGTTTAATAAAACTTGTAAATTTTTATAAAATAAAAAAAAAAAATTAAAAAAAAAATTTAATTAAATTTTTTGTTCAAACTCAAAATAAATACTATTTAATACTGTTATTAAATCAATAAATATGCATTTTAATTTTTAAAAAAAAGACTATTGCTAACTTTTCTAAAATAATTTTACTTTATTATATATAGAACCAATCAAAATTATAAAATCTTGTATAATAAAATTAAATTAAAAAAAAAAATTAAAAAAACAAGGAATCTTAAATAACAAAAATTTTATTATAAAAACTAGTTCTATATTTTTAAACAAAAGTTTTTAACATCTAATTTTATATATAATTTACTTTTTACTTTAATATAACTTTAATTTTAAAGATATTAGTTTATAGTGATGAGTTGCTATTAGTATCGGGTTGAACTAGTTATTGGTCAAGCTTGACTAGACCAATTTAACCAATTTGACTAGTCTGGTTCAAGGGTTTAATACTAGTTAAATTGGTCAAATAAAATTTATACTGTATAATATATTTATATTAACTAATTAAATTAAACTATTTAGCTAATTTAATAATTATTATGGCTGAAGCTGGAAATGGCTAAAGCTGAAAATTTAATTATTTTAATATGAAAATTTCAAAAATTTTTTGGGCCTTTTGTTAGGGGTTGTTTATAGAGTTAGGTTAGATTTAGGGTTAGTTTTAATAATAAGTAGATTTTGGTAGAACTTATATTTTTAAATCAAGGTCTCTAATTTTTAGTTTCAGCCATTTCTAGCTTTAGCCATAACAATAATTTAATTTATTTAAAACCTTTTTAGTTTGTATATAAAGAGTATTTATTAATTCAAAAATTTAAAAATAAATTATTTTATTAAATAATTATTATTTGTTTTATAGCAATAAATTTGTTGTTAGTTATAATATAAATATAAATAAATAAATTAAAAAGTTAAATTATACAGAATTGTTAATTATACTACTGGTATTTAATATCACTATTATTTTTGTTATAAGCTGCAGTGTAATATAAAGATCAAACAGAATTCAATATTTTTAAAAATAATCATAATGCAAAAATTCAGTTATAAAATTACCTTTGGGGCTTTAACAGATAAAAATTTTGGTATAAACTATCCCCTGCTCCATCCCAGATCTTAACCCTAACTCTAATATTAATCAAATTTTAAATTTTGTTTTTATAAAAATTAATTTAATTTACATATCACACAAATTTTTATATTACTAGTGTTGAACACCACAGGTGCAATATATAATTTTTGAAATTATATATATATATTAGGTAAATGCTCAGTATTGTATATCCAGAGCCAATATTTAATATATGTACTATATATTATATTTAATATCAATACAGTATCAATATAGCAATTACAACAATATAACTGATAAGCTAATTATATATTTGTTATTGTTTTTGTTGATCAGTTGAATGTGATTGGTTGTATATTACATGATGCAGCTGATTTGCTAATCAAAGCCTTTTGTAAAAATAAAGAGTTTTCTGCTTCGCTCCAGACTAATTATGTTTATTTAATTAAAATATAATTAATAATTAAACTATTTAACCAATTTGACCAGACCAATTTGACCAAAGACCCTTTGACTATTGACCAGCAAATTTTTGGTTGACTAGTAGTTTAGTCAATACTAATATATATATATATAGAAATTAATATTTATACTTAGCAATAATATATTGTTTATCAATAATATATTACAATTTATTCAGATAAAAACAAATCAACAATTTAGTTATTTTTATTTAGTATAAAAAAAATTAGTCAATTATAAAATTATAACTAATATAGAAAAAATTAATTATAACTTCTAGCATGATTTAATTTAATAATATTTATAACTATAAAATTGATTTTTATAATATTAATATGCTAATATATATTATACTTAGAGTGCTGACATTTATTACCTAATATCCATTTATTATAGAGGCTTACACCCTACCCCCAGATAATATATTCAGTTAAATTTAATTGGCTAAAATTTTTTATATGAGGTAAGATTTGGCTTGATCCCCACCCCTAAAATATTACCTAATAAATGTTAGCGCCCTTATTGAGCTTTAGTAATATATCAAAATAACTTTTGAATATTAAGTAAAATAGATAAAATATTAGTTCAAAATAAAAGATAAATACTTTTTGTAACTAGAAATCAACTAGACTTTTAATATACTAAATCATATTGAATATTATAAATAAGTTACTTTTTATTAAACAGAATAGTTTGTATTAAAAGCAAATTGTTGTAAACTAGAAAAACAATGATGTTTTGTGGGCTAGAACCTCAATTCTTAGGTTTTAAAATTAAATAGTATATTAAACTTTATAAATTAATAGATTAAATTTGTATTGCTTGATGATGGTTTGATATAAATAGCATTGGACCCGTATAATTGTTTATTTACTATAGATAGTAAAGAAACTAGTTTATATATAATATCAACATTCATACCCATTGTTCTATTTACTAATTCTAAGTTAGTTTAGAGATAAAAATAAGTATCATACAAATACAATAAATAAAAAACAAACAGGTTCAAGGCTATTTTTGTTTCATTTCTAACACTATTATCTCAAACTTTTTGAGATTACAATTTATCATTAAAGTTGATTAGCAGTGAAGTAATATTATTTATAAAAAGTTTAATTTAAAAATCATATTATTGTTTGGGCTATTTCTTGATTTGTCTGTTTGTCTTAATTTATATTCTTTTGCTTTAATTTTATTGTTATTAATTGTTAATTTACGTTTGCAACATACTTTCATCTTTCTGTTTCACTTTTTCAGTAATCTAACTGCTGTTCTTCATTCATTAAACTTTTTCATTTTTTTTCTAGTTTTATTTATTATAGATACTTGTTTCTGGTATATAATTTCTTATTTGCTTTTATAATACATTTTAACTAAAAAAAGATATAACAGTATCAGTTACTATATTTTAAACCAAGGATTCGGCAATCAAATGTTGAACCTAATTTAAGTTCAATTCTGATTATTAACCCTAAAATTTGGATTAAGTGAAGCGGAAGGCGAACATTCCGAAAATTCGTAGTGTATAGTTTGAAGAATTTCGCCTCGTTCCCTCAGCTCCAACCAATTACTTATTTCATGATATATTTTATGACATTATTTTAAAAATAAGCTTTGTAATAAGCTTTATACATCAAGTAACTATCGCAATTTTTTTTGACATACAATATCGTTAATTTAATTAAATAAATACAAGCTTTAAAAGTCCGTTACTTTATTTTGAACTAAGATTTTAGTACCCAGATATTGAACATAATTTAGGATCAATTTTTGGAAACGAAACCTAGTTGAACCAGGAACCGGACATTTCGAAAAACTTCGTAGTGTAAGACTTGAAAGGCTTCTTCTCTCAACTCCAGCTAGGGATTTAACAGTTCGGTCTGATTCCAGTTCTGGTCTGGTCTATTACGGTCTCCAGTCTTAAGACTTTGTTAGTCCAGACCGGTCCAGACTGTTCTGGTCTTAAGCGGTCCTATGACAGACTAGGTTCAAGACCGGGCCGATAATATCCCTAGTTAGCCAATAAATAGATCGGTGTAACTTGTTCAGAAGATGATATGTGTAAGAGGTCAGAACATGGATATTCAATAAATTGGAAATTCCTTGTTAATATGTAATGTTAAGCAAATTTCTCATTAACAATTCGAATCCCTTTGCTCCTTGAATAACTACTTATTTCTTGATCAAAAAAACCTAGTTTACGTTAAAATTATGGACATTAGCATAATTGTTTGAATTCAATTACCCCGTTAACAAGAGTTTTACTAAGTTACACAACCTACCCGCGGATAATCCGGTTAACTCAGATTCGAGTCCTATCCTCAAATAAAATAGAATTAAATATATAAATTGTTCAAAATTTGGAAAAAAACTTTTAGAATTTTTTTTTAAAAGTTAATAAAAAAAAAAAAAAAATAATTCTTTTTATTTGGTATTAAAAAGGAAGTTGTTGCTAAAATTTTTCTCAAATTTGAGCTAAAATATCCTCGATAGTTATAATTTTAAACCAGTTTTTTTATTGAGTTTAATATGTGATTGCCTTTTTTTTCACTCAAATATGGGAGCAAGAAATCTAAAAACCACAATTACGCCTTATGAAGACAAAATATAAATCGTGAAATTAAATTAAAAGTTACGGTACGATTCCCCGAAAGTTATTGCTCGACAGACCGCCTATCTAACATCACACAGGGTGACAATCTGCTAAAACTGCATAGCTGCAATTAATCAAATGCTAACTCTAAAACTCTAACTCTATATGATGTTGGGTAAGCGTCATGTCGGGGAAATAACTTTCGGTGAATTGAACGACAACCGAATTTAAATATTTTGAATAATTTTAAGTGTAACTTGATTATCGTTACATTACAGATTATTACTCTAAGCAGAAAAAAAGAAATAGATTTAATGCAACCAAGTAGCACAATATTTCTTAAATTATCGACCGCAATAAAGTATTCACATGCACACTTTATTGACGTTAATAATTTAGGAAATATTTGATTTATAAATTATTATATTTTGTTTCCTATAACGACAAGGTATAATTGTTGATTTTAGATTTTCTTGAGCCGTGCGTATGTAGATCGAAGGTAGATCATCATTACATGCTAACTACTTTGGTGACTGGCAAAACTAGACTAAACCTGCTCTTGACACGTTGCCACGTGGAAACCAAAAATCTTAATTAGGATATTTCACTTTATGGGATTGGCAGGGTGTATGGGGATTTTGTAACTGTGATGTGAGTTTTATATTATTCCATTTACTATGTGTTTTATAAGTCACTAAACAGGTCAGTAAAAAACTGTGACACTTTTTAAAACTTCTACTATTTCTGCAAATATTTACCAGTTTGAGTTTAGAACTCAGAGAATCGTAGAGTCTGGTTATCGATATAGTACAGTTTTAATTGGTGGTTATTTAAAATGAGTCAATATTCTTATTGCTTTTATTACGTATTGTTTAAGGAGGTTTAATTAGTTTTAAGTATTATATTAGTCAAAGAGATTTATTAGTTATTAAGTAAAAGAGATAAAGATTGTATAGTATGTATAACTGTTTATAAGAAATTGTATCATCAATGAAGGCATTTTCACCCCAGAGTAAGACTTCCAAGTTCGCACATATAAATATTAATATTATAGTATATATACGGTTTCATATGATAATGCTAGCTTTAGTATACATTGGCCTTAATATAACAATATTATTACCAAACTTTATAAAGGTATTTCTCTAACCCTTTTACTAGGTGGCATAGTAGAACTATCTCCGCTCCTTAGTTTTTTTGCTCACGTTATTATAATAACCCTTTTCCCAGATAAATTGACGACTGAAGTCTGTTCGCCAAATATAACAACACACCTCCTTTAATTTTGTCGGATTGTAAGTTGTTCCGGGAGATCAACCCTGCAGATTTGCGAATTTGATTGGCTAGCGACCATGATCGACAAAATTTTACATAAACGATAATCCGGCCGGAATTAACTTTTTAATTATTCATTCCAAAATAGAAAATTTTGGGAAATGGACTCACGCAATTAGCTCAGGAAAATTTTCACTTAATTGATTGAGATTTCATTAATAAAATTTTGAGTAATTTCGGCTTAATTTTTTGGTCGTTCTCTTAGCCAATCAAAATCGAGAATTTGTCGTGATAAAATCGGTGCGGTTAAAATTCGGGCCTTTATCATGTTCAGACTAATATTTAGTATTTTTTTAAATACATAAACATGTCACAGGTCGAACTTTAAAATTCCGACAGAATTTCTGTGAAACATCAATGGAATATCGGGCGTTTATAAAGCTGATAGCTACCAGATATTGCTTCCGATAAGCATATTAGATATCCGATACTTCTATCAAATATCTGATATTTTACAATAAAGTATTGTATTTCTAATAGGCTTATCAGAAGCGATATACCGCTATCCGATAGGTCGCAATACGCGTCAAATATCGGGTAGCTATCAGCTTTATAAACGTCCGATATTCCATTAATATTTCACAGAAACCTTATAGAATTTTAAAGTTCGATCTGTGATATGAATAATGCTATTTATGTATAATAATCATTCAGTTATCGTTGCGATTTCCGTATGGATTAAAATAATAGCTGATAGTCAAAGTATAAAAAACTAATTTTTATTTACTATGTTAAGGCTGCTGTCATTTAAAGTCAGCACCCACAAGCATTACAATAACAAATCTAGTGATGAAAATCTTTCTGCACCCATAACACTTAGGAATAAAAAGGTCTTTAATTATAACAATAATGCCAAAGTTTACAAATTATTAAAAGATGTTAGGATTTCGAATTTTTTGGGATTACAATAGTGATCCTGAAAAGCATGAAATTCTAATTTGCTCTGAGATCACGATATAGAGGATCGTTTTCATATTTGGTCGATCGATGTAGATATAATATATGCATGCTGTAAAAAATTTGAAATCAATAGGGGATGTTATGGTCCAGTCCAGTCTTGGTCCTAAAAACTAGGTCATCAAAATACGGACGTGATCATTGTCCACGAACCGGTCCATAAACTCTAGTTATGTCAGGATAAATTTAGTTAGTATAGGTTTACGAGTCGGTCCAGACTAGGTAATGCTAATTTATGAACCAAAGACCACTTTGATCTGGTCCAAAAGACCAGTTTGATCCACAGTTTTTTTAGGACTATAATATCCCTCGCAGCTATCAAAAATTAAGAATACACGGTTGGTTCATTGCATACCGATCTTCGTGATTGTGACCTATGATTGGGATATTTTACATGTACAGTATACAGCTTTTGCATACCGGTTGATCATCCTCTTCATAATTTTTAACATCTAATGGAAATTAATTAATCGAATCGATTATTTAATTATTGAAGAACATTTCAACCATCATTTCATGAATAAACCAATTTCATCGACAAGTTTTCCCGATTTAAGTTAGGAGTTGGTCTGACTAATAGGTTGTGTTTGGGCTGGATGTAAACTGTCGATGAGATGGCTGTTAACGAATTTAACCAACATATGATAAAAAATTATTTTACAGATTTTCTTCAGTAATCACGTGATTGGCACCGGTGAGAATATTTAGGCTTGGTGCTGAAAAGGGACGAAATTTGACAAAGAAAAAATTCTCCACAAAAAATTAACTATCGATGAGAACCATATAATTTTGTTAACATTCAATTTCATCTAAGATGAACGAATCGAATGGTGCCATTCTGATCGATAATTCGCGAGATAATTAATTTTTTTGCGGAGGATTTTTTCTTCCCTTTTCTCAGCACCAAACCCATTTTAAAAATTTTAAATGAATTCTATACGGAAATTCTACAGACAACAACACTTAGGGGCAGTGCAAATTCGCGTAATATTATTAAAATCGAATTCCATAGAATTTTCTAATTATACGTGCATAATTCATAGTGACACAATCACATGACAAATGATCTACGAATTCGATCTTAATCCGCCGAATCTATTAAATTTTAACAGTATCGGATAATTTCGGAGAAATAAATGTCGGGAAAATTATTGCTGGGAAATAATATTTTCATGACGCAAGCAAATGTGCGCCACAACGAGATGTAATATTAACGTGATAAAAATTAATCACCTTTTTTTTTTTTTTTTTTTTATTAATAAAAAAAAATTAAAAAAAAATTATATATATATATATATAGATATAGATATATATATATATATATATTATATATTGTAATATTGTAATATATAATATGAATTAGCAATGCTCATTTTTAAAAGTATCGAAATTATAGTCATGCATGTGTTACATGTATTACCGGGACTAGTTTTAAACTATTTATCCGAAGACGCCTCATGTAAATAAATTATATCGATATATATAATAAAAACCTTCCTATACTATATCATGGATTTTGAGATAAGGCAAGTAACGCAAGATATACGATTCCCAATGAAGGTATGATGGGTTGATGAAATGTGTTTTTATCTAGAAAATTTGCACGCCTAAAAATCATATGGTATACAATATGGTATGTCATTTGGCAAATGGAAATTAAATAAATAAATATTATTAATTCTTTTTTTAACAAATCAGATTATACGAAAATAAATTATAATAAATTTATAACAAAGGATATAAATGACTTTAGACACGGCCATGCCAATGACTAAGTATCGAACTAGGTTCCCTAGTTTTATCTGCACATGTTAATTATAATGCTATAAACATGATTTTATTTATATAATTATAATTAATAATTATAGAATTGATTCTTAATTAATTATATTTTAATTATATTGTATACAGTACATAATTATTTAGCAAAAACGTTTAATTATATAATGCTCTAATTCCAGGTATTCAAAGAAACGATATTATTGTAGTACATATGCATTCGCAGTTATGGTGATTATTTACATCATTCTTTAAAACTTTTTTTTTTTGTTCTTTGTCTTCTCTCTCGATATAGTCACTTGCCTAAAAACATTAACTAAGACTTAAAAAACACATTTATTGAAAAATGTGGTTAAATACGTTCCACCAGAAAATCTGACAATCCGATTGTAAACAGAGCATGAGAAAGATTATTAGTGTTTTCGAAATGAACTCATTTAAATAATTGGTACATAGGTACGTACGTCAAGTAAATTATTGTAGTTCAGAGCTTCTGAATAAAGTTCTGTGCATGGAATTTGAGTGCAAATGTGACTTTTAAACTGGTCCTTACGAAGTTTAAAAAAATTGTTACCTTGGGCAAAACGTAATACCGTAAACTAAAAATTTGGGTTTGTTCTATTTTTAGCAACAATTTGTGATGATTGAGGTTTTATCTTTGGACATCTAATGTTTCTTGTTTTCCTAGTTTATTTCCAGAATTTTGATATTTGTTTTGAATTTTATATTGTGTTCATTTGTATAGGAATATCACTAACGTTAATAGTCATAACCGTCGCTTTATGTACAGATACACCGCTTAGAAATTCTTGAAAGAATAAAAGCAATGATTTTTTTAATTTATTAGTTCATATGATGTTGCAATATATTTATGTAAACATTCGTTTTCCGTTTTCACTGACATATACTCTTTGAAAGTAAATTTTATCTATATGCAATTACATAAGCGTACCAATCCTTTTTCGCCAAATGCCCCTTTGGTTTTTTTAATTGAGCTCAGCCCATGAAAATCTGATCACCTGACAGATCTGATTTTGTATGTGTTGTTGGTCAGATTTTTTTCTGGGCTGAGTTCGATAATTTATAAACTTTATACTGCATTCATATGGTATAGATATAGTCCAAAAAATATTTGCACGTGCATAACTTTAATTTTGAATTCAAAGTGTTCTTTGTTACTTTTTTGTAATTGTTTGTAATACTTAGTTAATTGTTATTTTTTTTTTCTTAGTTTTAGTTATCTTACAAATATTTAATTATTCCCTTTATTCGTGTTGCGCAAATTTATGTCAATATATATACATATATATATATATATATATATTTTTCACTTATCAGATTGGTGTTTATTTTTCCCCATGTATTTATAATTCTTGTTTCTACGTCAAATTTCCATATTCGGAGTAAATTACATTAAACGTAGGGTAAAACAATATTATCAGTATTAGTAGTCAGATATAGAATAACATCACATTTGTACGATCAGAAATGTCGCTCTTACTGATCAAACAAAATTTCTCTGTATCAACGTGATATATTTCAAAATTATCATGCTATATATTTTGATATTATAGCACGGCGATCATTGATCATAAAAACTGTACTATACTATTTATGGGTAATTTTGAATCTTTTAATCCGCGTAGTGTTAGTACAAAGTGTAGATGACAGAATATACTGATGCATATATATGGTGTCACCAATTAGTTTAACATAGACAAGATACAGTGATTGATTAGTAGTGATAATAGAAGTTTTCTGAATTTTTGATTCATATTAAATTATTGTTAAAAATAATTTTATAACTCTTGCTGTACTTAATGCTTTTTAATAATTCTAATTTTTTTTTTAAATATTAAAATACTTTATTGAATATATAATTATATGTATGATACAGTCAGACATCTCTAAATGCATAGCCGAGGGGCCTATAAAAACCATGCATTTAGTGAGGTAAAAATCTATAAATAAACATATGAGTTGGGACCAAGCCAAATCATGCATTTAGAGAGGTTGTGCATTTAGGGAGGTTGCATTTAGAGATGTTTGATTGTATCTATCTATTGTATTACATAATATTAATAAATCTTTTGCAAAATGCCAACCTTCTAAAAGATAACTCTTGTGATTCACCATACTCTCGGTATCATATGACTTTACACGATAAACAAACAAGTGGCGTATCTCACCAACTTTACGGATCTAAAAATAAGTCAACGCCTCTAATTGTGAATCCAACAAAATAAAGTTGGCGTGTTTTCTTGAGATACGTCTCTTGTTCATCGAAAAAAATCGCCTGATGAGGTAATACCAAATAATACAAGCGTTACCTTCCGGAGAAGTAGCATTTTGCATTACTCTCATTATATTGTTATAGTGAAGTGATCGGTCTCATTAATTTACATAGATAGATTTTAAATCTAATTTCACTATATCGAGATCCTAATGACTTGTATATAGGATGATAAATACATGTTAGTTTATAATAAGCATTTAGAATATTTAAGATATGTGGTTATTACTTGATAATGACGTACTGTACAACGACTCCATATGTTTTGCATCACATGATCGTTTTTTTATAATAAAAGCATAGTAAAAATTAAAATTTTCGCTCTATATAAAAATTTATCACATAACATTTTTTTTAAATATATATATAACTTTTGTACTATTATAAAATTTATTGATTATAGTCTTCAAAAATTATTTTTTCGGATTTTTTTAAAAATTTCCCTCAAAAAAATCTGAAAAAAATAATTTTGAAATGAAATTTTAAAAATTACCGTAAAATACGGTCACGTGTACCCAAATGGCGTGTACCCAGAGACCCGTAAAAATTTTTTGTGTTATAACAAAATCTTTATTTATTAATTTGTAATAAGATATTAAATTTATATTAATTTGCGATTTGTTTCTGAAAACATCAGAAAGTTACTCAAAATTTTGTTCTGACCTTGCTCGTCTTTTATCTTCATTCATTTTCTCTTTCGGAAACTTAATTCAGCACACCATCTGACATTATTAGCCAATCAAATTTATAGAATACACGTGAATTTTACCCTTAGAAATTTGGTTTAATTTGCATTATCAATCTAAATTTGCATTAGTTTGTATTAATTTATATACAAATTTTTACGGGTCTCTGCGTGTACCCTCCACCAGTTTTAAGAGCCAGTTGGTGATTTATACTCGGGTAAATAGATATATATATTGGGGTGTCACACGGATTAATCCATCAAAACTATGTCAGCAACATTTATCGATTTATTATGATCAGATTTTTATCAAAGAAATTAAAATAATTAAACGAATATAATTTTTATTATTACTCTATTATAAAGAAAAGTGCAAGATTCTAAAAGTATCACACAAATATTGTACTTATTTTTCCAATTTTTTTTTTAATTGAAAACTGTTCTTCAGAACTGTTTCAAAGTGGTTGTGTTTGCTTTGTTCTATTACGCAGATATGATTTACCCCAAATCTATCGATATTTTAGATATTTTTTTTAAAATGTATCAACTTATTATCTAGACACTAAATCGCTTGGAAATTTTCACTAGTTATTTATATAAAGCCAAAAAATAAGGCCGTGTTTTTATTTTTTCTATCAATATATGGGTTCTAAGCATTCGTCTTATAGAATATTTGAATATTCATTAATTTGGATGAAAAAAATTATTTTAAAACATAATCGAAATTTAATTAGAAAAATCAAACATAGCCATTTTGAAACATTCTGACGAACAGTTGTCAATTAAAAAAAAAAGTGCAATATTTGTGTGATACTTTTAGAAACTTGCACTTTTCTTTATAATAGAGTAATAGTAAAATTATATTCGATTAATTATTTTAATTTCTTTGATAAAAATCTGATCATAATAAATTGATCAATGTTGCTGGCATAGTTTTGATTGATTAATCCATGTGATACCCAATACTATATGTACTGTATCATCCCAGGTAACATATTGTCTTAATACGGCATAGGTATCCCGGGTACAAAATTGAGTAATGAAAATATCCAGTATATTGAGTGAAACTTTCAATTTTTACTAAGTTTCATCATCATGTGATACAAAACATATAGTGTTACTGTATCTGAAGAATTAAAAATTGGTTTATTAAATTAAAAACATTAAAAACATTAAGTACATCAAGAATTATTAAATTTATTAAAGAATAATAGTTTATTATGAATTAAAATTTCGAAAAATTTGCATCAAAAAAAAAAAAAAAAAATTATCACTATCAATCATTATATACCTTGCTTTGTGATCAACAGGTCAGAAATAGATAAATCTTTAATCTGACTGGTTGGTATGATCATAATTTAACCATGTTTTAACATCTGTTATATATATATATATAAAAAACATTTTAATTTTATTATTCATCTCTGAATTGTTATTTCCAGATTATATGCTTGACACCAAATTAATTCGCACTATTTTTGTCATAATATGCACATTTTCTGTAATCAGAAGTCTTTTAAATCAAATATTTAAATTATATTTTATACAGTTATACAGTATTGGTCATTCTTGTTTTATTTATGGTGCAACTTTGATATAAATGCAAATAATTTTATGTTCGCCGAATAATTAACACAAATCCTGAAGTTGAATAGTTTATTTTAATACTTGAATTTCATTAAAATATAATTAATTACAGTAGTAAATATTCAAATCAATGCAAATAAAATTAAGTAGTGAAATATTTATGATTTATTGATTTCAAACAAAATGTTCTTTATACTGTACTCACATGCTAAATTTAATGCGAAATATAAATTTTCATGAACTCTAAAAGACTTAATAATTTTCCTTATGATTAAATTAACGCGAATAAAAATGAATATTGTGCTTGTATTAATAAATACTCACTATGTTCATGTACTAGATTAGCGCATAATAAATAATGTATAGATATATATTAATGAACTTGATTATCTTATCTAAATACTTTTATTAATAAATATTATGTATACTCGCACTAAATTATAGCAAACAAATTATAAATAGTAAAAATTCATGAATTTTCCTATTTGCCGCAAATAAAATGAAATTAAAAAAATAAATATTTATAAACTTAAATGGTTTACTTAAATGGCTTATTTATAGTAAATACTCAAGTCAATAAATGTTTACTAGCGGATCATAAAAACATTACCCGTTTAAATCAAAATTAATAATTAACATGACAAAGAGGGGTACCCTTGATTTACAATCGTTGGTAGCAATAGTCATAACTCGGTTGATAGACTTATGTACGACGTACGTACGTACGTACGTGGTTTAGCCAGTTAGATATCTGGATCTAATCATTATTTATTACAACCATTACAGTGATTACAACCATTACAATGCTTACAACCATTACACCCATTACAAATATTATGCCAATTACAAATATTATACCTACTATGACAAAAAGTTACCACTTTAGAATAGAAGGCTGCAATTTTTTTTTAAATAAAAAAAAAAAGATAATACATAAAAATCACATGCGAATCTAAAACTATTATGCGAATATTTTCAAATAATATTTATCTTTTAAACGATTAACTTCAAATTTGCTTGCAAAATTTATCCAATAATTGACTATTATTCCCCGTAGCAAGAATGAAGGTATTATTCTCCCCGTTTTACTAATTGTTGGCCGGATGCTATTTCTCTAGTTTGAATTAAAATTAGTCAAAAAAAAGAACAGACTTAATCATTAAAGTTCTAAATTTAAATAATCCGAATTCTTGTTCTTGTTGTGCGTAATATTTAGCTCTCTCATTTCTTCCACCTTGACTAATTCTTCGCTGATTTCCTTTTTTTCTTTTTCCATCTCCTCTATTTTTGCTTTAAGTTCTCGGTTTTCTTTGGTTAATTCATCAATAGGATTTTTTTTTGCTTTTGGGTAGTTTCTTGAAAGATTTCCAACATTCTATTTAAAGCCTTTTCACTATAATCACGCATGGGTGTGCCGCTTAGAATTTGTGACCCTTTCAAAACAGATTCTGTAATCGTCAAAAATTCAAAAATTTGTTCCGCCTGCAATTTCTGACATTTAATAGTCCTAATATCCAGTTTTTGATTTTTTAATATAAGATCAGTGCTCATTTCGGTTTAATTGGACCCAACTCAGGTTCAAATGAGCCCATTTCGGGTTTGTTTGAACCAACCTCGGATTCAAATGATTCATTTCGGGTTTATTTGAACCAAACTAGTCCATTCTGAGTTCATTTGAACCCAACTCGAGTTCACATCGGCCTATTCATGGGCTCACTTGAACCCAGCTCGGGTTCACATCGGCCTATTCTGGGTTTATTAGAACCAACCCAGGTCAAATGAGTCCATTCTGTGTTCATTTGAGCCCAACATAGATCCAAACGAGTCCATTTTGGGTTTGTTTGAACCCAATATAGGTTCAAATATGTCCATTTTGGGTTTAGCATGGGCTTATTTGAACTTAACTTGGTTTATTCTAGGTTTGTTTTTGACTCAATCTGGGCTCAAATAAGCACAACCCGAGCTCATTTAACCCAATTTTGGTTCCAATGAGCTTAAACTGGGTTCATTTGAACCTAGTTTGATAATCGAAGCCTAAAATATCAACTAAGTCGATGTTGCAAAAATCTGCTTAGTCGACTAACATTTAAAATAGTGCTATAAATCGATTAGAAATTAGTTGACTTAGTTGACTTAACCGGTTAGATTTGTAATAAAAATATCTTGAGCTGTTGGGTATTTGAGGAAAAGAAGTCCTCATTTATACACATACGGAACAGGATATTTCTTGGGAAATCGACTTAGTTGGCTCTTAGTAAAAAATAGAATTGATTTGAATTTATTTATCGTATTTATATTATAGAATTCCACATATGCTGCAACGTAGATGTGATTCTGGATCATCAAATAATTTAGATGTGGATATTATAATTTCTGATCAATTTACTTGATTATATTCATGCCATTTGATGCATGCAATTATATCAAATAAAGATATGTGAAGTCACGTGCAACACATATACACACGATGTGCATGAATGGCTCAAAATGTCAAAATGTCAAAATGTGCGATATTTTAAACTAAGCATGCCATGCAGTTTTTTTTGTAACATTGACTTGGTTAGTCGATATTTTAGACTACCAACACTAGCTTAAAATATCGCTCATTTTAAACATTTTGAGCATTCCGTACACACCATGCATATCATACGCGATATGTATGATGTGCACGTTGCACATACCTTGGCAGCATTTATGGCATGATGAGCCTGGTGCCTATTTCTATTATAGAGTGATCTTTGATCAAGTAAATTGATTAAATAAATTATTAATAAGTAAATTTATAATAAATTCTATTCACATCTAAATTATTTGATGGTTCAAAATCATGGAATCCCGAATCATATCTACAGTCATATATAGATTTCTATAATGTAAATACGATAAATAAATTCAGGTCAATTCTATTTTTATTAAGAGCTGACTAAATCGATTTCCCAAAAAATCGATGACTAACTTTAATCAGCTTATAACACTATTTGATTCAAATAAGTCCAATTTATGCTTATTTGTATTTAATTCAATATAAAAAAAATTAATTTGATTGGTCCATTATAATAACTAATTAGATAATGTTTTTTTTGTTGTTGTTAATAAGATAAGGTCTTTGTCTTGTAACTTTATCAAGTATATATATTTTTGTAAATTGACAATTTATTTATACTATTACAAGTATTGAAACTTTAGACATATTTACTTACAACCTAAATCAGTTCATGTTCCAATCTCATATATTATCTGGATTTATATACTATATCATCTAACTCAATGATGTTACAGACAGCTTTGGACAGTAATTTGGACAATTTTGGACAATTTTGAACAATTAAATAAAGTAAAATTACTTAAAATTTATTAAGATAGCCTATTTTAATTTTAGCTAAAATGTGTTTAGCGCCTAAAAAAAAATATATAATCATATAATTTTTAGCCAAATTTATTAATTATTAAAGCTTGAACAAGTTTTAGACAATCTTGAACATTTGGATATTTTGAATATAGACAAAGTCAAAAAAGGCCATAGATAGCCAAAATATACAACACTAATCTAGCCTATTTCTATCTATATATTTATTACATTTTTACATATTAGTGATACCAAACTCAACTAGATAAATGCCAACTTAGTCAAAACCCTATAGTTACTCTTTATATTAGTAATTATATATCTGATAGTAACATATATTGTGCTATAATATTTAATAGGTACTTCTATTTATAAATTTGGTTAAAGCTAAAGTTTATATAGTAAGATTCATATTAGCAGCTATAGCTATTTAGTTTCAATACTACTTTCAAGTTACTATTTTTTATAAGTTCTTGGCATGTTTTAAATTGGTATACTTTAGTTATATTTTATACAGTATATATTGTACTTTCAAATTAATCTATTATTCTAATTTTCTTTAGCTAGATATTTATATATTCTAGCTTTTTATACTTTCTAATAGATTAGTTCTAGATTTAGAACTCTATTTTTAACTAATAGTATTTATAGTATTACTGTTACTAGGACCCTGGATATCTAGTATAGAGGTCATACTTGTTTTTTTTTTAGCAAAAACCTCTAAAATTTGAGAAGCAAAAAACTGGGTTTGCCAATTTTCTTGGCATCCAGTAGACCAATTTGAATAAAATTTTTTTAAAATGAAGCTCTCAGTGAGGCGCATCTAACAAAAAAAAGTTCATTCAATTCTGATCACTAGATCAAAAGTTATTTAAACAAATATTTTGTTGTTTTTAGCAAATTGGGCCCAAATTGGCTGAAATTCAGTTATGACCTATATGAGAGATGTCCGGGGTCCTCTGTTACTAGATTTGTATCTTAACCTATTTTTTATAATACTACTACAACTAGATCTATATATCAAATCACTATTTTTCTATTAGTAAATATAGCAGTATAGGCTTTTTTTGCTATAGAGTAAACCAATATTAGAATTGGACAGTAATATATATTTTGACTATTCAAAGCCTTTTTGATCTTGTTAATATTCAAAATATCCAAATATTCAAAATTGTTTAAAGCTTATTCAGGCTTTAATAATTTATAAATTTATCTACTTGGTATTTATACTCTATATAATAAATATAAGATTTGTATTACATTATACTAAGATTATTTGTTTAGATGGCTTGCAATTTATCTATTAAATAAAATATAATATAGAAAGAGATTTTTATAAAATATGATTATAGAAGAAGTGATTATAAAAAGAGTTGACTATTATCACTATATCATAAGGGGAGTGACAAAAATCAGGTGATTTTTTTGGAAGGGAGGGGGTAAAAAAAGTTGAAATTATATATAAGATTCTGACTATATATATATTAAGGAAGAGGAAGGGGGTAGGCCTCTGATAAAAAATAATCAGATGATTAATGACACTCCCCTAACAAGTACAAATAGTTATTTTATATTCTTTTTTACTAAAAAAACTTACTAAATCATATATATCTAATGCAATTTATTATAACAACTATATGTTTCAATTAGATTTCTAACTTGCTAGAGCTTTCATATACCTGTATATATATACCTTTTTATTATTAACTGCCTTATCAAGATTGTTTTTTCCTTTAAATTTTTTTTTACAAAGAGTATATAAAAAAGTAAAAAGTAAAAAAATATATAAAAAAAAACAAATTTAAAAGAAGACAATAAAATGAAGAAAACAATTTTATTTCAAACTATTAATTAGACAACTCTTTCTAATAATTCCTTATACCAAATTTTTTTATCAAGACCCAACTTATAAAAACCTTGGAGTTAATATATTTGAATATAACAAAACTTTATTTAGAAGCAACTTGGATAAAGAGTTTTAGATTGAATTTGAGAAAACTGAAATAAAAACTCTTTTTTGAATTTGGCTCTCTAAGTAGAAGACTTTGTTATTACTAGGCTAATGTGTAGCATTATATGTCCGGAGCTCATCATATGATGTTCATCATATTACACAACGCGTTAATATGCATATGTTGGTAACATTAAAAGCACAAATATAGACACGCGTTCGGACAGACAAAAAATGTTCAAATTCCATTTCTGATAAGATTTACATCATATATATGCAAGTATATCAAAAAAGTAAAATTTGTCAAGATTTTTACAATTGAAGCACATCAGAAAGGTAATTTTTGTATTACTTCGCATAGAAACTTAGGGTCCGTCGCTACGCTCCGGCCAATAAAAAAGTAGTAGAGCAACAATCCTAAAGTTTTTTGTCAAAAGATAAAAAAGCTTAGACAAAAGTATACTTTTGGTCAACTATGTTATTTTTCAAAACATAAAACCTATGCTCTTTGCAAGTTTTGATCTTTGATATTTCTCTTTGGGCTTTTCAAAATTTTAGCAAAAAGTGAAAAATCTAGCTTACACTCTTTAAAAGATCAACAGTTTACTCTTTTCAAATTCTACTATATTGAAATTAAGTTACAAGTAAATTTCGGATTTTTTAAAATAAACAATAAATAACATGTAAGATGTTTTGATTAAATAATTCAAAGTAAATTTCTTTCTAAAATATTCTTTTAGATGCATTTTTCTCTATATCATTATTAAAGCTTTTTTAATGATTTTTACTTAAGTTATATATAATACATAAATGGATTTAGAGTAAAGAATTATTTCATTAGTAGTATTATATAATTTTTACAATCTAAATACAGATTTAATAGTACACTTTTCATTCTGTTATTATATTTTGTTTTTTCTATTTTTGTTTTTATTTCTTTTGTATTTTTGTTTTTATTTAAATTTAGTTGTTTTTTTTTCTTTTTTTATATACCCTTTTTTATTTTTTTTTATTATATTTTGTTTTTCTTTAAATATAAATTTCCTATCTGGTTACTTAGATAGAAAGAATTTAAAAAGTTAGTCTTTAATAGGGCTAACAAAGTACTTTAATTTATATTTGTATAAGTTGGTGTAACAGATCGCATCTAGGCACATTAATCACAGTAGTACTATAGCCAAATAATGTTGAATTTGCAATCAAAGAGTCATTTGTACTTATTTTTAAAATTGTTGTATTAGGGCACTGATATTTATTAGATAATATTTTAGAGAGTGGGAGGTCAAGCCAAATCTTACCTTATATAAAAATTTTAGCCAAAAACTGTTTTTTTACTTCTCAAATTTTAGAAGTTTTTGTTAAAATATATAATATATAACCTCTGTACTAGATGTCTAGAGTTCTCATACATATGAAAATTAGACTGTTCAGTATTTTAAATATATATTGTGGTTAGACAAAACTATGTAACATCTCTTCTAGAGCTTTTGTAGTTTTGTTTAATATAAGTTTCATGAAAATAAAACATATATTGTTTAAGTAAAACTGTAAATTATAGTAAAGATCTTATGTATTGGGCTACTTCTTTTAATATAGGCTTGAAAAGGCCTCCAAATATATATAAATAAATTAGATTTATTTTAAAATTACTAAAAATAGGGGTCTGCTAAAGCCTTGTACCCACATGACTTTTAAATATAGATTAGCTAATCAGAATCATGAAGTTTTGTTTACACAAAGAAGTCAAAAATCAAAAAAATGCAAAAATATAAAAATAATAGTCTAAACCCGTTTTGGTGCATTAATAAAAAATGTAGAGAAGGCAATTTTACTTATATATATTTTTTTTCTAGTGGTAAACTAAATCTAATTCCAAATATAACTAAAATTTTAAAAGTTACATAGGTACAAGGCTTTAGTGATTCCTTAAAATAGAAAGATCTGCAAAAAAACCTCAAAAATAAGCAAAAATTACTAAAATAAAAAAGATCTATAAAAAACCCCCAAAATAAGCAAACTAATACCTGATTTATCTATATATATTTTGGGTTCAAGCTTGGGCTCATTGTTTTATTTAAAGCATTTGTTACCAGTGTTTCTTATATTAAGATTCTCTATTGGTATGTTCTTCTTGCTCTAAAAAAATTTCTATTTAGTAATGATTATAGTTATTCTATCTTTTAGCAAAACAATGCCAATCTTATATTGCAGATCCTAAAAAAGCATTCATAGCAAAAAATCAAATTAGATAAATAAATTGGCCCTCTCAGAGCCTGACCTTGACCCAATAAAAAATCTGTAGTTTGTAATTAAAAGGTCTCTGCACTGCAAGCCAAATCTGAATAATCTAAAAGAGCTAAATGCTTTTGTCAAAAAGGCATGTACTATATTGATATAGTATTTGAGTATTATTATAGGCTAATTACAAGCATGTTTAATTTGTATTAAAGCAAAAGAGAAACCAGAACTCTAAAATATATATAAACAGATCAGGTATTAGTTTGCTTATTTTTGGTTTTTTTATACAATCTTTTTATTTATAGTAATTTTTTGTTTATTTTTAGGTTTTTTTATAGATCTTTTTATTTTAATAATTTTATAATAAATCTAATCTATTTATATATATATCAGGATTTTAAGAGACCTATAGCATTAAAATAAAAATAATTTTTTTTTTTGTAAAAAAACTATAAATAAAAAAAAAATTGAATTTGAATTTTCAGTTAAATAAAAAAAACTATGTTCATAGTTTTTTTTTTGTATAACTTTATGGTTTAATAAAATTGGCAAATGATCTTTATACTCACTTCCTAAATTAATGCATAAAACTAAAACTTTAATATATTATATCTTGAGATTTGCTTAGTATGACTTTAGCATATAATATAAATTTTGTACTATGTTTACTTATTTGAACCCAACTTATAAATTTTTAAAAAGTGCTACAATAAGGGTGGTAATGAAATTACATAATATTTTAGGAGGGAGGGGGTTTTCTAAAATATTATGTTAAATATAGAAGTGCATAATAGCCAATCAAATTTCTCTTATGTAGGAGGGAGGGGTAGAGAGTATAGTAAAATTATATTATATAATATATGTCACTACCCTAAGGGCCGAGTCATTAATTACCTGATTATTTTTTAACAAAGGCCTACTCCTCCTCCCTCTTCTTTAATATATATAGTCAGGTTCTTATATATAATTTCACCTTTTTTTATTCTCTTTTCCCCTAAAAAATCATCTGATTTTTGTTACTCCTTTAACATAGTAAACCACTATATGGGGCGCAGGCAATAGAAACAGCCCATTTTTACATATATTTTATTTTGAGATAATTGAGTTTAATCATTTGTTTTGATTTTTGGACTGATCCGGGATTAATCAAATTTCATGATTTTGATTGGTTAAATGTAACATGTGACTATCAGGTAATATTGTGATGTGTTGGCTCTATGCAGCCTCGTGTAATTTTTCTTTAAATTATCTTGATTTTTTATTATACAAATCGACTTTCATTTTTAATTGAAAAATGTCAACCACGTCAAGATTTATATAAATCTAATAAAAACTCAATTTCAAAAAATTTGTAAAAATGGGCTGTTTCTATTGCCTGCACCCAATATATCCAATATAACTATATATATATCTGGATATAAACATATATTCAGATATAAACATATATTTAAATATAAATATATATTTGGATATAAATATATATTCAGATATAAATATATATCAATTATATCCAGATATAAATATATATATATATATTCAGATATAAATATATATTCGAATATAAATATATATCTGGATAAATATATTAAATACATTTTAATTTAATTGGATAAATGACTAAAATATTATACAATATAACTATTTATAAGTATAAATTACAAAAATAGATTGTTATCTATAAATACAAATTGTTAAAGCTTGGAACTACAAAAATTTTAAAGAATATGCATTATTTTATAAACTTTTAAAGTAATTTATTAATCCATAAAGTAATTCAGAAGTTAGATGAAAAGTATGTTTAAATGTTTAAATTTAGTTTATAAGTATAATAAATTAATTAAACTAAACAATTTAGGCTATCTTTTACTTGTAATAACTTTTTTTGTAATCTTTACTAATAAAAAAATCTAACTACTATAGGCTAATAACAAGAAGTTAAGCTATGACTTATAAATTTTGTAAAAAGTATCAAAATAAAGTATAATAGTAGTATTGTAACTACATAATAAACAATTGTTAAATAAAATTAAAGATTAGTTTAATATTAGAGCTAGTACTAAAAATTGGGTTTGATTATTTTTATTAGTGTTAATAGTTAAAAATAGTTTAAATATTTATTTTTTGTATTTTATTGTATTTTTTATTTTATAGCAAATAGTGCTCCTAGGTCCGGTCTGGGTCTGGTCCGGTCTGGGTCCGGTCCGGGATCAGACCAGACTCAGACTCTAAATTTTACTAATTTCAGACTTCAGACCAGACTCAGACTCAACTATGAGTCTGGTCCGGGTCTGGTCCGAAGTCTGCAGACTGGTTTGAGTCTGAATATAATTATATGTATTTTTTGGTGCTGAACAAGTTTACTTAGTGCATTTTGTAAGAATTAATTAGTAAAAATTTTATGAATCATAAGATTTTATTGAATTTTATTAATAAAATTCTAAAAAATCTCATAATTCGCAAATTTTTATTAATTAATTCTAACAAAATGCACTAAGTAAACTTGTTCAGCACCTAAAAATGTATTAAAACGGCCTATTTACTTGAAATTTAGAGATTTGATGCACAATTTTGGATTTTTGATCAAAAAAGTCAAAATTTAACATTTTATCTCCAAATTTCAAGTAAAATAAAAATAATCCTGCCGATTTAATGTATTTTTAGGTGTTGAACAAGTTTACTTAGTGCATTAAGTTAGAAATAATTAGTAAAATTTTGTGAATCATAAAATTTTATAGAATTTTATTAGTAAAATTCTATAAAATCTTA